>JAIUCT010000014.1:4469958-4487836 GCA_021307375.1 Tetraneura akinire | reverse complement strand
ATAATAATAATAATAATAATAATAATAATAATAATAATAATAATAATGTAAAATATAGGTATAACATTATATATAATAAATAATATGTGTAACTTTTAAGTAATGACCACTTTCGACTATTATACCTGGTTTTAGTGTAACTAATGCCCGCGTGTAATTAATTAAACCTAATCTGTATTTATGATACGATATATAATGGTATCATATCCTTTTAACCGGCAAAACACTAAAAAGTAAAACCTCTCCTAAACGTATATAATATACCGAAACCGTGTTCTCAAGTAATCTCTCGCCAAACGACCCACGTTTATATACGAATATATAATATTATAATATATATATATACATATAAAATTACTTTACCCTTACCCGTTTTTATCGTTCGCTGTCGATTCGAATTTTTTTTTCCTCCCCCCGTGTAATAAATTTAAAAATAATTATTATGACGGCCAGTATTATGCGAAAAAAATAACAATAATAATAATTAAAGATAAAGTTTACAGTTTTTTATTTTTTTTTCTGCGTATCTGATAAACCAATAAATTCTCCAAAAATAAATCCCAACTGTACGAAGCTTAAATTCTTCGAATCGATATTTAACTCCGAGTAGGTACTTATATATACGTATTATAATATGACGGTATTATACTCGTAAATATTATTGAAACTATCAAAATATTATCGAAATTTAAATTTTAAATTAACATAAATAAGAATTACACGATATAATTATTCAGACTTAATAAAATAAAATAATTAATTATCAATTTCTGAGTTCAGTTTTTACTCTTTTTAGTCATAATTCTAATATACACTCGTCGTATATATAGTAGGTACTTATAATATGGATGAAAATATTTTATTACGGTCACCACCATAAATATACGAATATATATATTATTATAGGTACTATATAGACTTATGAATTCTATGATGACCAAAACGTATAATATACGTATTTGTTTTCTCCTCGAGAATTCGACGTTTTACGAGTCATTACACAAGAAATCGATACGGTCCAGAAAAACCACTTGTAAACTTCTAAACCCCCCGTATACAAATCCGACGACGCGTATTGGATTATCGAAACATACCGATTGATATTGTAATCGTTTTCTTAAAATAATCGTACATACACTACGTGTTAATAACCGTAAATTGTATACATAATTTTTTTTTTCGTATGCGTCTACGTTTAAAAGTATAATACAAATCAACTTATAATATCCAAACTAATCGTTTTTTTTTTTTATTTACCGTTCAGTCGGATCGCCTATATTATAATATAAAATTATAAATATTATAACGATTAACGATACAATAACAATTTTTTTTTTTTTTTTACTCGCGGTACACATAATGGCGTAATGCACATAAACATCACGAGCATCTGCGGGAACGACGGTAATACGGGCGGCTTTTATTCAATTATTCGTTATATTTTTCACCCGCGCTTGCTTAAACTTTCAGAGCGCAGCCGGTTTCCGGGCAGCGGCGGAATGTGACGTTTGTAAAAGCTAATGATATGGACGTTTTAATAAGCCCCCGGGAAACTTGCACGCGTCCCGCGGTATATAAATAATAATTCAAGTTTCGCAAAATCCCCGGCAATAACAATAACAAATATAAACGTGCGTAACTTCAGAAAGCCTGCTTTTATACGTATATTATTATTATTATTATTATTATTATTATATTTCGTATAATATATATTTTAAAGGATGGGACGGGGGAAGGATAAACTATGGGTGAGTTGGCGGGCGCGGGGGTTCATTATTGTGGAACAGAGGTGAATACAAAATATACAGGGCCGCCGAAAAGTTGATGCTCAGATTTTAATATTATTTAATGTAGTCATAATACGTCGAAATACGATTTATTTAAATCGCGAAAACCGATAGATGAAAGATAAATGAACATGTACAGTGTATATTATTATTATTATAAATTTATAATTCATAATATATAATAATAATATACAGCTTCGTGATCTCAACGATAAACAAAGGATGAAATCCAAATACACTCTAAACACTTATTTTATTAAAAACTAGACTTTACGTATATGCATGTATATGTATATGCAACCAGCGAACACCCAGTACGTTTATCGAGTGCGCGCATAATTTTAAATATTACGACTCAGCCTGCGAGCACGACAATATGAAATACGATAGAGTAAATCGAGGAAAAACTATATATTATATACACACTAATGAAACAACGGGTAATGAGTGGCCCTCCCCTCTGACCGCGTTTTAAGAGTTATTTAACTTCAACCCTTGAGCCCTTCTGTGTATAGTATACCCGCCCCCGGAACGTTTTTATAACATAATTATAATGCTTTTTATTTATTTATTTTTTTTTTTTTTTTTTTTATCCGTTATACGTTTTCAATATACGACAAGAGTTATAATGAGAAGACCATAATATAAATATTAAATATACGAGCACTAAAGTGGCAGTAAAGATAAATTTAATATAAAATATTATATTTGTAATAGTATGTTATATAGGTATACATGTTGTTATACGCCGAAGCAGATATCTACCAAAATTATAATTGCAATTAAATTTAATTTTGTTTCGTATACGAATAATAAATTCAATTTAATCTTACGCGAAAATAATTATCCATGTCGTTATACACTTTTCCTAAAAATGTACCGTATAAAAAAATAATTGATATTTAATGTCATATAAATATCACTTAAAAATTTTCAAAAAATATATAACTGATATCATCCAATTTATATTGAACACAATAGTATAAATACAATTGCAAATACGTAGATCGTAGGGACGCATCAAATATATGATATAAAAAGTAAGGTTAAAAATAATGTGTATACGTATTATTTTGTCGTACAATTATTGAATTATATAAGTTACAAAAATAAATATATATAATAATTAAAACACAAAAATAGCTGCATGATAACATAATTTGATTTACGTAGATACGTATAAAAAAATGGGGCCAATATAATAAAAAATACCTTCTGAAGTTTGCAATCATAATATTAATAAATTTAAAAAAATAATAATTAATTTTTAATGAGAATTTCTAAAAAATATTTACGAACAAACTCAATTATATATTTACATAAAATTTTCGTTGTCCATCAAACATTAATTATTATTGTTATTTTTTAATTTCCGTAATGGAAATTTGTTTATTTTATTATGTGTTGTTAGAATATTATATAACGTTTTTTTAACGTTCGAAATTAGACTTGAACGATATCTTATATTTATATACAAATAAAAAAATACCGAGTATACTTTCACTTATTAATTATATTTATTTTAAATTATAACAACGCTTGTTTTCTCGTTTTAAAATATTATATCCATAAATAATTTCATAACGATACAACAAGATAAAAATGTAATAAACAACGGTGTTTAACTTAAAACAATTTCGTTATGTTATATTATTATTTTATATGACTTAATAAAAATATATAAATTATAAAATTTTCCAATAAATAATGTAAAAAATTATTAAGAATTATGTTTGAGAAAAATATATTTTATTTCAATTTTTTTATATATTTAGGTAATGGATGGGTCGGATGGCGTAATGAATCTTTTCCGAAGAAATATGTTGAACTGGTGTTCGAATTCAGCGAAGTCAGGAATTTCACGGCAGTACACATATTCACCAATAATTTTTTCAGCAAAAATGTACAAGTGAGTCGTTTTTATGATACCGTTCAAAAAATAATTTTCCACGTGTAATACATAACATTGTTAAGTACGTATATAAGTACAATTTTAATTTTTCGTTACACGGCGAATTTTCATAATAAACCCTTAACGTAACGACAAAGATCTGACGGTAATGACCTAATTGTCTCGTAGAAATAACGTAAAAAAAAAAACAAAACAAATCGTAACTTTACTCGTTAACTTTACCGTAGTTGAAGTGGATGCCGTACGAACTTCTTCGTGCTTAACAATGAGCAAATTTGTTCGTGTATGATCGTACTCGTTGACTTGTGACAACGAGTATGAAAAGTATTTCTCGCACAGTTTCCAGATCTGCCCGTTTGTTCGTGCACAGAAACTAAAAAAAGATACATTATATATATAATTAAATTATAAATTTAGAGAATTTCATTCTGAGCGCGCTTAAAATCGTGATTTTTCGATGTTTTTTTTTTAAGACGGCGTACCGAAGGTATATACATTAAAATATTTTCATTTATCAAATCCCTATATTTTGATATGAATCACAAGCAGCAATATAATAATAATAATAATAATACAGTCTATACCTATCCATTATGTGTCACGTTCACGTCATGTAAACCAATTACACAACAAAACGTGCGTATATATCATTCTACGTATACCTAATATGATTCGCAGAACATTGAATTATACACAGATCAAAACACACTTGTTGTAACGTTACCTATATATTGAACATTTGTACTACAAATGGAATAAAATAGGCAATTATATTATCAATGGGTTTACATATATATGATAATAATTTCACGTATAAATAATGAGAGAGTGTGCGTGAAGAACGAATAACTGGATAAATAATTATTGTAATTGTAACGCCGTTAAAATTAAAAATCAAATTAAAATTATTATGATCATAATATAAAGCTGCTGTGTATTATATTCAATATTAAAATCACACAATTTTTTTTTTTCCAATTACCTAAGTATAATAATATATTCAGTTTATAACGTGCTGTATTTCATAAAATTATCCTCTATATAATTTTAATTACGCCGATTCGAATTTTTATTGGTATAGTACCTACCGATATTATTAAATATCTGAAATTAAGGTCGAAACAAATAAATTTATTATTAATATTTCCTAATTATAAATATAAAAACAGTTGGGTATCGAAAAAATAAAATAACTTTTGTTTAATGATTTTCTATGATATATACATTATAATTTCTCGTGCGTTTCAAAATTAACTTAAATTTATATATTAATTAAATATTGTGATTATTATAAAAATTGTATAACTCTAACTCTTAGACCTCAGTTTTATGTTAAAAAAAAAAAATAATAAAAATATTATTCAATACAATATCGTGCCGACCACTCCCTTTTCTACATTTTTACTTTCGTTAATTACTCGTGTATGTGATGATATAATTAATATAATTTTGGCATTATTCTATTTGTCATAATTAAAAAAACGGACATTTATCATATCTCAATTGTTATTATAATATTATATATTATAACAATGCACACATTAGGAACATTAATTAATCAAAACCTACAATGCGAATAATTATATTATTATACTAATAAAAAAAATTTATTACATTATACTAAAAATTAACATTAAATCAGAATTTAAATAAATACCAATTGTGAAATTCCTAAAAATATACAATTTAAACTTAACCTAACAATTCAACTTTATTACTAAAAATATATTGTGTATAAATGTATCATTTAAAAACTAATTCCTTAAGAATTAAGAACACAACAAATACGTTAACCATAATACACAATATACAATAAATTTATTTCTAGAACACTCACACACTCTATAATATTACGGTTAAACGCGTAATAATAATTTTTATACTTTTATGGAACATTCGATATTTTTATTAATATAATTTTTGACTGTAATTAATATTAACATTATATTTATTAATATAAACATTGATTCGCTAAAACAAATAATACAGTTAGATTTTAAAAATATAATTTTTAATAACTATATTATCGTCATTTTCCACATTTCAACCCTAAACATATATTTCTACCCCTCGGTTTTTCTGTTTATTTTTAATGTGCCTCAGTATAGGATATTAGAGTGTACATAACGATATTTTTTTTTTTTTTTAAATGAAAAATGTATATCAATTACGTTCGCAAAACGTGTATGTATAAAGGCGACTTGTATATGTGTGTATATGGGGCTGAACGGGGTCCGTGAGACTCCATTAAACGACCAGTTTTGTTTTTTTGTTTTTTTTTTTTTTTTTTGTTTTGACAAAAATTTATAGTTTTGTGGTAGGTAAGACCTTTTAAGGCCTGACCGCGTAATGCCAGTGACAGATTTATGAATCGTATGTGTTTCATTTACTCTGGAAATATAATAACAACAACATATAGCAAATAACATATATATATAAATATGTGTATTCACGGGGAGTGATATACGGTGTGATTATGTTACACGTATCCAGAAAATATGACTGGAACTAAAGCCCCGTCTTGTATCAGAATATACGATCCCCTTGAATACTGTATATATCATTATTATATGGTGCGTGTGTTATTATTTCATATATTATTATTACGTTCGAAATCGATACCTATATACAGTTATTATTATATTATAAATTTACTTTTGATGAATAAATACGTAATTTATCGTGCGTGTAAATTTTTATTTTAGCGAGTTTTCGCACATTCAAATATTCACGCATTGTTATACGATATTGAAAATATAATATACGACTCTCGCAGTCGAAAATTATGTGAAAAGGGCCAAATTATTACTCGTCTCGAAATATTAAAATTTAACGCTAGCGTTTATAACGTGCAAAATTATTTAACGTTCGCATTGTTGCGGTGTTGTAATAGTCGTCATGAGCGTTTTGCGGAATTTTCATACTTCCTGAAATGTCATCAAAAGGCTCCTCTGAAACATTAACCACTGCGCTATATGCGCACGTGAGGCATTTGCCCCACGAACGCACAACAACATAAAGCAAATAGGCCGACGATAATATTTGTTATTTGTAAACGCATTATTTTTTAAATGACGAGGCTAAAAAATTATAACGTTACGTTTAGATGTAATCTAAATTTTTTATAACGCGGCGTCACGAATAGGCAATTTTCCTACGTTTACGAATAGAGTATTCCGTTGTCGTTAAAATAATAAATAATAATAATACGGTATAATATTAAAATAGAACAAAAAAAAAATCGAGTAAGGTCAAAATTATTATTAATTTATTTTCCAAACGAAAACAACCGATAAAATAATATAATATTCAAATGACATTTTTAATAATATATTTTTATTACCCGTCTATTAAACATTTTTTTTTTTTTTTTAATTTCGTAATTTATTTTTTAAGTATTTTACCTAAAGTTTCTCGCGAAATATTATTATGACGTTGCGTGTTTGGAATAATAATAAAATAATAACAAACACATACGAATAAATAATTATATTAACATGTCGAAGGTCATAATGATATAAATAGATAATCATCTTTAATTATAAAATATATACGTTATATATGTATCTATTGAATATATCCCATCTCGGTGTATATTACGCGTTAAAAGCGTGCGTCAAATACACCGTGACACGAAACGTAGTCATTTAATGTATGTACACACCTATATAATTATTTGAAATGTTATACATTATAATATGCTTTATTACTACGTTTTGAACATTATAACGTAATTATATTGAAAATACTCTTCTTTTTTTTCTTTTTTTGAATATAAATTATTATTAAAAATACCGATCTCGATCTATACGGTTATTATATAAATGTATACGGTTTAACCTAACTTATATACGTATTCTGTATATCGTTCTACTACAAAACATTCATTATTAAAATATTTTATGTTAAATATTATATTATGGATTGGACTGGATCGATTTAGAAAAAATATCATAATATATATTGTATAGTGATGCGAAAAATAATTATTATATTATGTATTTTTTATTTTCGAAAAATAGTTGTAAAATAAGAAATTAGTGTTTAAACAATAATTAAATTACACTTCGTTCGTTTTTAAACGTTTTATTTAAATAGTTAGAATTATAAATTATATATAGGTACTATATTATACCCATAATATTATACGTTTCAAACGTGCAAAATAGTTTCTATGTATCTGAATAAACACTGTGTAAAGTAAAGATAACGTTCACTACAGTAGATTAATATAATATTAAATCTTAAAATAATTTTATTCGTTTTTCCTTTATACTTATTCGAAATTTTTAATTATGCGGATATTTTGCACGAAACAAAAACTGTATAATATTAATTATAATATAACTTAAAATGTGTAATACGATACTAAATATTCTCGTTATATTACTGTGATTAAATTTTATATAATACACAACCGTGAAACGTTATTAGCAAAAGTGTATACCTATTTATATACGAAAACTAAACTATATACTTTGAAGTACCATAGAAATGCAACACAATGACGGTTGCTTGAACGAAATCGAATATAAGATATAACAGAATCACTTTTTTAGATATTGAATTTTTTTTATAAACTTTTAATCGGAAACTTTCTCAATGTTTAAAAAAAAAATATTATGATGAATATATTATAATTTTTCAAACAATTTATAATCTATAGAAAAACGTTTCACTTTAATTAATTATAATAGAAATATATATTATATATTATTGTTTTAACGAAAATACATTCAAACTTTGATGAAATCTTTTTGATTTTTAAAAAAAAAAATATTCAATTATTACATTATAGCCTCATTAGTCATTATATAATATTATAACTAATATAGAAATGATAACATTTAACTATAAAAACAGTAATACAATACAAATTTTACTTATTCGTTATAATCTATAACTTTTTAATATTTTTAAACTATAAAAAAACGTATTTTTATGATATTTACCTAACCTAAAAAATCTATGAAACTATACGTTATTGTTATTTAAATCTCAATTTTTTTTATTTTCTACATCTATAACTCCGTCTACATAATAATTATTATTATTATAAATACAATTTATTCTCTAAAATTTGTATATCTTATAAAAATTTAAAACAAAATAAAAATATATTTTATATTGTCAATAACAATATTTATTATAGAGTTCATTATAAATTACGAGTAGGTGTACCTATATAAGAAATATATTATTATATAAAAAAAGAAAATTTTTTGTTACATTTACTATTCCGAATATAAACAAATCTATTATAAAGAAATATTATTCTGTAGTGTTTTTTATTTTTTATTATTATATTCAGTCTTAGAATTTACATGAAACATAACTTTAACAACACTTTAATGGTACATATGTAATTTCAAACGCTGAATAACGAAAATATTTCAAATAAATTTAAAAACAAGAATACCTTATAGAAAATTATTATTTCGTATACGTTTTTTTCGACAAATCATCATACAATTTTTATACCACCATAAACTTAAATTCGTTAATTAAAAAATATTTAAGATTTCCTATCCCTCGACTTCTATTCGTATAAAATTTCATTTAACAAGACATACGCGTAATATCATACATATAATTATTAATCGTCCATCCGTATAACATTATCATTCATATTTTTATTATTATTATAGTATTTATCCTAAAATAATGATAATAAAATTTATTATAGGAATAAAATCTACTTATATAAAAAAAAAAAATTTACTGTTTGTTGTACGAACGCGTAAAAATTACATAAATTATATTATGAATTATTAAAATAATTAAAATACCTGTATTATATAAATTTAATTTAATTTCAATTTATAATATTATCATATTTGTATAAATGAATTGTTTTGTTCTTGAGGTTTTCTGCAATGCAAGAGTACTATTCAGCGTGGGTGGACAACATTATCAGGGACGATCGATATGGTATACGTACATGCCGGATACGGTATTAGAGAATGCCAGAGATGTCGACATCGCGTTACACAACCACATTGGTAAATACGTGAAAATCCAACTTTACTTTTCCAACAAATGGATAATGATCAGCGAAGTGAATTTCGATTCTGGTGAGAACTCGTAAAATATCTAAATACAATAATGCACGTATATAACACTATAATATTTATATGTAATAATTTGATCTACCTGCGTGCGCATCATATTATACTCATATAATTATAATACCTAACTATTCGACATACGACAATGTACCGAATTTCATGTTTTCCGTCACTCAACTATCGAAAAGAAAAACTATTAACCGTGAAACGCAATAATAATAAATAACACGTGTGTGTGTGTGTGTGCATATTTTTGTTTCTTCGATAAATTATTATTTTATGCGTATACAAAATTTACCACTTTGAACTCGTATACTTATGAGCTTGGGCTTACGATAGGATAACCGAACAAATACGATATTGCTAGAAATTCAATTATTGGTATACTAAAAAGTTATACGAGTAAATGTATATATATATAGAATATACAATTCATTTCGCGTGAGAAACTTACGTGTACTTAAAACTAACAACCGTTTAAATTTCTAAAATCTGTTTAATATAAATATATATTTACGGTAAAACAGCTCGTCGCAATATAACAACTTTAACCGTGTACATAGGTATACAGGTATGAACCACGCGTGAAAATCAAGCTCAGGAACACGCGCCACGTTAAAATAATATTAATAATAATAATATAATGGTTACATATTGTGTTATTATAATAAAGTTTAACGGATAATACGTATTAGAAAATTTGACTTAGTTCTTCGAGCATGATAATATTATGCATATCGTCCATATACGTACATAATAATACACATTGACAATTTGACATGCAAAAATCGTCCGGATTTCCGTTAGAAATAGAGAAACTTACAATATTATCCGTTATTATTATATTATAATATTATATTTTACTAACACTCCGCTTCATATCTATTATATAACTATATAACCTACCTAATATATGTAAAATGTCCCTTGAAACCAGTGGCGGAGTGGTGGTCAACCGGGATAATGAGAAAAATCCCGGTACCTTGGAAGCAAAATGGACCGTTAGCCTGAAGTCTAGATTATAGAAAAAAAAAACACGAATATAATGTAGAGTAATGAGAGAATTTATTTATCTGTATACTCGGACAAACAACGAAAATGGAATTTAATTGATTATTCCTTTTAATATTATTTTTGATATTTTAAATTCCGTCATTCTGATAAATGATGAGGATGACCATTCGATATACTCATATCAGTTCGACAGTTCAGTACACACTATCTATTTATAAGACTTTTTTTATGACAAATTAAATGAAATACTTAGATTTTAAATCCATAGCATTACTTCAAGAATCTATATATGAGTTTTGTACGTCATATTTTCATAATTTTGTCCCACTGTGCGGCAGTACTTTCTTTTCTAATTATTTGTGTAGGCATGAGTGAGATCGGAGAGACGTTGAAAAAAATATCACATCGCCTCTCTGGAACCCCCATCATCATAATATTATATCAAAACTGTAAGTTTATACGAGTATATTATGTACAAAAATTAGAAACAAAATTAAATTTAGGTATATTTAAAAACGTAAAACCTTTTTCAAACTTACAATACAAAACAAAATATGTTATAAGTTTATAACTCGTAACAAACAAAATACAAAGTTTTACATACAAAATTAGATAAAATACGATCTGTAATCAAGAGATGAAAATTTGGGTGTCTGTAGGAAATTAATTTTTCAGGCCTGAATTTTTTTCAAACTGTAAAAATTTAACTTTACGATATTATACCGGATCCAGTTGTTATTCAAAAATGTATAGAATATTTCTAACCAACAATATAATAATTTTTATTAAAAACCCTTTTTCGAAGTTCTTTAATATAAGTATACATATATATATTATTGTACGAATCGTGTGTTGCCGTAGGCAAAGCGGTATAATCGTGAAATTTATTACGTCGTTTATCAAACGTATAAAAAGTTTCGTTCGGTTCCATTCGAAACAGCCATGGCGTGTATATATATAAAAATACGTATATATACTACAACCATATTATAAGAGTAACTACTATATTATAATGAGATGATGCATTTTTTGCGAGACACTTGATATACTTTTCGTGCGCTATATCAATCCAGAAACGAATTTTATATAATGTATAATATAAATTCGCATAAATTTCGCAACGTGTTATTACAACGTTTGTTTTGTAATTTAGTTTTAAATTAAACTTCGCCTATAAATCTTAATTAAAAATATTGATTTCGTATTAAACATGCATTTCAATCCGTGATAACTGATAAGTATATTTAAAAAAACAAAAGAAGAAGAAATAACATTCAACACAAATCTGTACGCTTGACAGCTAAAGTTGCGTAAATGCGAATGAACATTTTAGTCGTATATACATACGAATCATAAAACTCTAAGTATAAAACTAATATAAATTATTTTCTTGTCGAATTACAATTTATTATTCTGTGAACATAAATCAAATTTCTATCCAAATTAATAACTATTTAAAAATATATAATAATATTTTAATTTAACTAAAACGTATTAGGTATAATAATAAAAATTATAATTTTATATTTTTATGTAAATTATTTTCATCCGTTGTAAGAAACGATAGGAGCAATAAAACCTACCCTTAAATTACTATAACTTATATAATTTTATCGTTTTGATAGTAATATTATTTTCAATGTGAATAAGCGACGTTACATGCAAGTATTTATACCCGTTGATATAGTGCTTATATATTATGATAAAAACTTGTTTACAAAATCGGTACACGTCCAAATCCAAGTTTCAAGATGTCTCTGCGGTAAATCCGTAGGATTATTATAAGTTCTTGATTATCAGTATGAACTTATTTTTAGGTCACATACGTCCAAACTCGACAGTACACAGACTTCTCGCTACACGAGACCTAGGCGTTTTCTTCGGAGATTTAGGCGATTTTTCACGTTCGTCGATTGGAAAATGTATAATATTTCTAATAATATTCGTTTTCTTTTCGCTCTCGCGTGCTGTGCACACGCCCGTCACGCAGTCAGTGTTGCCAACACACACGCAACGAAAAACGAATCGTTTATTCGACCGCCGAACGTCATACACGCATATAATACCTATTTATAATACCCATATAATATATATATATATATATAAATTATGACCTAACGTTGGGTATATATATTTATACCTCTCTGTCTGTGTTTCGTTTTCGTTTTCTCTCTCTCCTTCTTCGTTATAAGCGGGTTATTTATGGGACGGGGGATTATGCGAAAGTAGGAACTCGTCTTATGAAGCTATTTATTTCCGGCACAACGGACTCGGTTTTATTTAAATGCCGTGTCCCCCGGCTCACCTAACCACCAACAACCCCTTCGTCGACGAGATCTACCCTGCCGACGAATAACCTAAAAGAAGACCTCGACGGAGGTTTGTGTGTGTGTGTGTGTGGCGAACACAATTTTACATTTCGCATAGGTATATAAAATTTCCTACACGAGCCATTATACAAGTGAAGTGCCTACTTGTTACTAATATGATACGCGATACGAAATAGACAGGATATAATATGAGCTCGTAAAAAAAATTACATCGAAAACCTCAAACTATAAGCTCGCATATTATTATTATTATTTATTACTCTTCGGGATTTCATTATTATAATATTTATATAACGTTTCGCACATATTATGTAAACGTTTTTTTTTTCTGAGAACAATGTGCAAAACGCGGTGTTCGCGTTTCTCCAAAAGTGAAACGAATCAATTGATATCATAATGATATTATCTAAATGATAAGATGTGTTTGTCAAATTTGAATACAATTATAATGTTATAGTGTAAAAAAAAAAAACGTATAGTTCTAAAGAAGTATTTTTTGTACGACCGAAATAAATAACCCTGCAGCTATATCTATTCGTCATTTTGTTCTGTCGTTAATATTTCGAACGTATACAACGGGAGACGAAAAATTTTTTTCGTAAATTAAAAACAATTTTTTACTTGACTTATCGCCCAACCGCAAACACGCGAGTTCGTCGTCGTAGCAATCGTGTATAAAAACTTTTCACTTTGCCACTTGAAAAAGTGAAAAGTATAATTATTCAATTATGCGACATCTCATCGGTATACGAAAATAAAGTTTTTTTTTTCTCTATAGACGTTATTATATTTTGTTGTCTGCAGCTGTTTTTTTCCCCCCATTTTAAATTCGTTGTTTGTTAAAAACTAATTATTTTCACGCTATTCTATTAGTTCGTGTTTTTTTTTTTTTATTTTTATTTTTTCACTTCACCGTTAAACAGTAATTAACTATATAATATATATATATATAACGAACAACAACATTTAACACGAAGGACAATACTTTGCTTCATTCGAAAAAATAATTAGACATACAGATGTCATTATGACATAATATTATGTCTGAAGTATATTGTGCGATGTAAGAAAAATTTGAGATCGTTAAAAAAAAAGTGCGCTTAATTTTATTATGTTTTTTACCGAAATCGATCGTCTCTAATATTTTTACTATATACGTTCGAATTATGAAAAAATGGCTTTTTGTTAGTGTACAGTTTTATACGAAACAATCTCTCGATAATTTTTCAACGTTTCAATTATTTTATCCAAAAGTTAATAAATATCGACTACATATACGTACAATGTAATATAACGTGCAGTGTAATTATGTCATTAAGTCTATACTTAAATCGCATTCTCACGCAATACGGATTCGTCAGAACTGTCAAGTTTATATAGGGTTGTTTTTTTTTTTTTTTTAATTTATCGCGTATCATATGATTCACAGAATTTACAGGTATAAATTCATGTAAGTGTAATTCGGTAAAAAAAAAAAAAATAATAAAGTATATAAAATACGTTAAATCCCTAGTCAACAAATTCGTTGTAAAATAAATACAACATGTTGTATACACGATTCATATATATGTGTGTGTGTGTGTGCCTGTCGGACCACGCTCGGTTATGAATCGCTGCGAATTACATCCTCGTAGCAGATTGAACGCCGCTCTTTTTTTATTATTATTATTTATTTATTTGTTTATCTACCTATTTATTTATTTATCGTCGTCGTTATTATATTATATTTTTTTATTTCCTTTGGTTTTTATTGCAGAACCGTTACCTCAGAACGTGACGGTGGACGCGGACACGCCGTTCGAGGACGAAGTGGTCGGCGGAGCGTTAGATCCGCCTTGGGACTCGCCCGACACAAGTAAGTGTTTTTAATATTCATGCGGCCGCGCGTGTCGTTTTTTTTTATTATATCAATTTACTTCCGGCGTGGGCGGAGACTCGGGACATCATTTATTAACACAACTATATAATATGTATATTGTATATACTCGTATACTCATATATAAGTACGCAATTCCCCCGACGGAACGACTTTATATATATATTCAGAACAGGGTGTATAATATGTATATATACATGTACCTATTATGTTAGGTATATTATCCGGTCGGCACGTATAATCGCATTTTTTAATATTATATTATAATATAATTTACTTATTTGTTCGTATTTTATTTGTTTACCGCGCGTGTATATGTATACTTATACAGTTTTTCTCTTATCGCGTTTCAGCCACGCACAAGGAAAAGGACGACAGGACCGACGGCGGAGAAATGGTGGAAATACTGATCGGCGTGTTGACGGCCGCCACGTTGATCCTGCTCGGCATTTGCGCCATCGTCTTGGCCCTGAGCCGCCGCAAAAAGCACCAGACCATCAGCACGTCCATATTCAAAAAACCGTTCGGCGTGGCCATCAACATGAAGGACATATTCATGAACCTGTCGCCGCACAACAACAACACCATCAACAATAACAACAACAGCAGCGTCAATCCGGCCGGCGGTGGAAACCGGCACATCACTGAAAATCCGTTACCGATCGACGAACAGATGCGCAGCGAGAGTTTCGGATCTGACGTTTACGACAAGTCGCAGCACGTTGTTTACGAGACACCTCTGCTGGCACGCAAAGATTACGAGACGATTCGCAGTTGTAAAGGTACCGTTGAATTAAATGTAAATCGCAGAGGGGCTAAGTCTCTAAGTGATTTTAGTTCCCCAAATTCATAATTAGCCCCCTCCTGATTTATGAACGTAATTCTTCAAAAAATTTTTTTATACACAGTACACACTTCTTGATATATAATGACTAAGCTATTATACTTAACCAATTTTCGGTCACGTGCGCATACGTACCTAATACGTATATATATATATACGATGTAAACGACTAAAAATTTTAAATAAAAATTGAAACATAACGCGAAAACGTCATTTTTGTATTATTCTATTAACTTGAATTTGTATCTTGCAAACTATACTTGTATCTCTTGAAAAAATTATTAACATTGACGCTAGGGAAATTATGATATTATGCACTGAAATCGATATAATTTAGTATATTATTATACGTACTCGGTACTCCCTCGCTGCGTTAGTTAAATATACATATTATTAATACGAGTATCACTCAGGTATTCATTAAAGTTTCCAGGAAAAATTGTAATTATAAAAATTATTACTAGATACGTTTCACGTTTATCTGAAATATATATTATCGAGAACAGCGTAAAAAGGTACCTATATAAACTGCATAATCTTCTATTGTATTTCAAAATTCTTATTACTGAAATACGCGAATTAACATATAACAGATAATAGCAAAAGCTATTCGAGTGCGAATGAAATATAACAATTGTTACATAATATTATTTTAAACTAAATAAGTACACTAAATTATGTAATAGTATTAGATTATGAAATAAATACGTTTTAATATTAATTACGGCACAATGCACGCGCTTTCAAATGAAATATTAATACTAAAATGCAAATAAAATTATGTAAGTAGGTATTAAATTTTTTTAAGAATATTAACGTTTGAATTACAGACGCAAAGAATACGATTTCCGTAAAGGAATTCCCGTACAGCGATTCAGAAAGAGGATCGTTGAGCAGCTTGGAAATTGACGTAAGGCCTGTCGAATATTCAACAAGAGACAGTGTCACTTCATTACATTACCGAAGCTTACAGAATCAAGTATTACCAATGTCGGTAACTGATATACCAGTACGACCCAAACACCTCCAATGCACCACCGACGTACCATCTAGAAAAAGATTTCACACAGCACCCCGTGAAAAACATAGGGTAGGCAACTTAAATATGAATTGTGATATCAATAATAATATAATATGATTTATGATTTATGATTTATTATTAAAATTATAATTATAATTATTTACAACTGATTCATTAAAACTTATTAACACATGTATATAAAATACAAAATAATTTTTATAAATAAACATAGGTATCCTCGTAGTATGGATTTAAAATTTAAATTACACATGTACCTACTAGTATCATAATAACCTGAAAAAATAACGTTCTTTACCTATAACGTTTAAATTTATTACAATATCTATTGACAATATCGTAATCGTAATACTGTTTTACAAATCCATTCTAATACATTTTTATTAATTATTTATGATAAAATAAAAAACATTTTACTATAAAATTTTATTTTTGAGTAATTTTGTTTTTATATCCATTGACAAATAAGTTTTAATGTTAAATTAATTATAGTTATTAATAGATTATCCAATATTTATTTTATATTGAAAATTTTGATTATTATATATTATAATCGGCTGTTTCCTATTTCCAAAAAAGTATTATAATTCAATAATTTTTATAGTTTAGAATGTTCTATTTTTACTTTAAGTCTTCAACCTAATAGATAAGCACTTGTAATACTATAGAAATTTAACAATTCCCACAAAATATATATACTATAATACCAATATCTGCGATAACAAATTATACGATAAGGAAAAATATAATGAATTTATAATAAAAAAAATTATTATAGTTAAACCATCATTTATACTTCTTTTTGACAAAATAAAGCCGTTTGAAATGAAATAATATGATGACACAAAAATTAATCCCAATGTTAAAATTTTAATCTATGTACTTAATTTGTCAAATGCCTTAATGCTCTAATTATTATAACGAATTATTCACCAAAATATTTTATTTCATAATATATAGATAATAATAATAATAATAATAATAATAATAATAATAATAATAATAATA
>JAIUCT010000014.1:4410407-4444580 GCA_021307375.1 Tetraneura akinire | reverse complement strand
CTGTATTTTTCTACTGTTAGTGTTTATTCACTAAAAATTCATTAATTATTATAAAATGACCACGCTGATATTCAATTACTCAATTTGATACACCTAAGTTTCTTCCATCCAATAGTGACATGTCACTTAAATCTTAACTAACTCTTAACATCTTTTGAGTCATCAATAACCTGTATTCCAACTTGTACTATGATATGCTATACAATTATTACGAAATTTAAAATGTGCTGTATTTACAAAAAACTTAATTGAAAATCATTGTAATTAGATGAACATAGTGAATTGTAATAGAAATATGCATTTTTAATTTTTAGAATACAATTGGAAGAGGCTTAAATAATGACATTGTACTTAAAAATTTGAATGTATCTAGAATTCATTGTCATTTACGAATAGAAAAAATCAAATCAAAATATATTGCATATATCAAGGATATAGGTGTGAGTATTATTCATTTTTACAAAAAAATTTATAGGTATCATTGGTTATAAATAGTATTGATAATCAATGGTACTATCAATAAGTTATATTACATATTTAAAAATATTATAGTTATATTTATAATCTATTTTTAAAACCAGGCACTAAAAATACTCGAAAACATAAAAAGACATAATTAAATTATTATTTAATATTTTTATAAATACTGTATATCCTAAAATTAATCCCTATTGGATACTACTCTTTGCTGATGAAACCCAGATTTTTTACAAGATATCATAGAAGGACTGTTTATTTCTTCAGACGGTTTTAGATAAATTTACTAATTGGTATAAAACTGCAGGATTATCTCTTAATAGATGTAAATGCAAGATAATTTTTGTGTTATGTGTGTGAAGTAATATGTTGTTTTGACAGACAGTCTTTTTTATGTGTAGATAAAATAAAAAATTTGTTTTCTTTTTGCTTAATTTCTGACTACATACATATGACTTCACCCTAAGCAAAGCACTTTGTGTTATTGATTATATAGGGGGATACTCATCAAACTTTGATTTTGCAAATATCTTTTATCTAATATAATTTCCTAGTTACGTCATTACTAAGGCTTGGAAGTTGTTGCATTTGCAACTTTTTTTCCATTACTAGTTATGTTTGAATGTATGCTATTTTAAAACTAGTTGGTTTATCCAATTCTGGTCAACAATATATTTATTAATGACATATATATTATATTATTGTACAAATAACGGTTTGTAGTTCATTTGTTAATTGTTTTTCATTGAATTAAGTTCATATATTATCACTACAAAATTGGTATTTCTTAAAAGTAAACAGTTTTAACTTAAAACCAATAAAAAAAAAATCTTAAGCGCAATTTAGAGTATTTTTACTGCAACACTGCAATCAATTTTAACTGCAATTACTTCCGAGCTTTAGTCATTACTAAAATATGGTACCATTATTTGGTCTACATATATCAAAAATAACATATAGAGATGTAATAAAGTCTAAAATCGAACAAGAGAGATAATACGGAGGAAGAAAGCTACTCAATCTCCTATATGATGCAGCCAGAAATACTGGAACCTAACCTTGAAGAAATAAAAAACATAAAAATGTTGAAGAGTAACAAAGCACTAGGAGAAGATAATATGAATGCAGAACTAATCAAAATAGAAACCCCAGAATTAATGTCAAAAATACTCAGAATATTAAGGATAATTGGGAAAACCTTGATTATATGTCCGATTTATAAAAAAAGAAGACTCAATGGACACTAAAAACTGTAATGGTCATGTGATGGCAATCACAACTTCAAGAAATTCATTTTATATGTTAAGTTGTTGATATACAAAAAAATGTGAGCGTCGTAACACTCAATCGATGTCCAACGTGCTTTAAGAAATGTCTATCATTTTAATTAAATAAAAACCTTTTGTAATTAAACATAGTGTATTTTATATTTACTACATAAATAAACAAACATTACAAAAACTATAGGGTAATAACGCTCCTCAACACATGTTATAAAATATTTTCAACTTCTGTTCTACATAAGTTAAAAAAATTTACTAATGACATAATAAACAACTATCCGATCGAATTCCTAAAGGTAAATCGACAACGGACCACATAATTACAATTAGACAGGTATGGAGAAATATTACAAATTTGGAAAAGAAATATACATATGTTTCGTAGACTTCAAACAAGCATATTATAGCATTAAAAGAGAAGAGTTTAAAAGGCCTCAGAATAATTCAAAGTCCCAGTAAATTAATTCAACTGGTGAAAAAATGTAATTCTTATACCATTTGCAAAGTTAAATTTGGAAAAAAATATCAGAAAGTTTTAAAGTAAGAACAGGGCTTAGGTAAAGTGATACCCATCTCCAACTCTATTCAAGGTAACTCTAAAGAAAGTAATAAGATCATTGCCAATTCATCAAGGAATAGAATTACTTGAAAATAAAATGATATTGGCCTATGTGGATGATATGGTGATTGGAGGCTCACGTGAAGAAATTATAACTAAAACAGTTGACCTTATCGTGGTGACTAAGCCTATGGGACTCAAAATTAATGAAGATAAAACCAGGTATATGGTTATAGACATAAGACTATAAGAGCTGGGAAATGTACAGGACCTAATAGTCAGCAATTACACTTTTCACATTGTAAGTGACTTTAAATATTAAGGAACTATTAAAAACAATACAAATAATATGCATAATGAGCTAAAGCTAAGAATTTCAGCTGCTAATAAAGGTTATTTTGCTCTGGGAAAATTATTTAAATCAAAATCAACGTTTTACTCGAGATATTTACGACTAATTCTATCTTATGGTTTCGAAAGCTAACCGGTTACAAAGGGTGATGAGGAGAAGTTAATGATATTTGAAAGGAAAATATCGAGATGTATCTTTGTCCTATCATAGAAAATGGAGAATACAGAATAAGACCCAATAGAGAAGTGTATCAAATATATCCAAAGCATCAAGTCATTCATAAGAAGCAAATGTTTGGATTGTGCAAGACATGCATGGAGATCCATTGGTATAATAAAAGATGTTACAATAGGCAATATCAACAAGAAATGACCTAGGGGGATCTTAGACAGAGATGGATAGACATTGTCAAATCATATGAAAAATATGCACCAGGATTAAAATTAGAAGAGAGATAAAAATGGATAGCATCAAATAATAGAAGCAGCAAAGGCCCTAAATGAGCTATAGAACCTAAAAAAATGTGTATTTTATATACAATTGTTTTAATAAAATAAATATAATTTAATTACATATTTTAACAATTAATGTTTATTGTTTTCAGACATCTAATGGTACAATTGTAGAGAATATAACTTTATCAAAAAATATAGAACTTCAGTTAAATGATTTAAATATGATAGTTTTAGCTAATAGTGACGAAGGAGTGGTTTTACAGTTTATTGATCATAAAAATAGTTTTTCAAATTTATGTGTAAGTAAAAAATATTATTTATTATTTTTCATTAATTAATACTACATTATACAACTATATAAAATAAAATATTTTTAATGTTAATATATATTATGAATATATATTAATGTACATATATATTATATAAATTATTTTGTTTAGAATAATCAAATAAATAATAAAAGAAAAGTATCACTTGTGGAAAATTCAGATGAACCAACTACTGTAAAAATGCCAAAACTAGGTAAATTTTCTTAAAGTACATTATCTATTATGAGATAAATTATCCTTTGAATGTGCACGCTTATGAATCTAAATTTGAGTTTCATTAGGAACCAAAATCTAAATTTTATAGAAATTATTTGTATTTGTCTAATTAATTTTATTAATTAAAAAATTATTATTTTTAGTGTTTAAAGAAGAACAAATATTGGATGAACCATTGTTAAATAATAAAAATCCGTCTAATACATCAAAAAGCTTAGATACTATTACTAATAATTTACAACATTTAGATTCAAATCAGTTAATTTTATCTCATGATATTTTAGAGCCAGTAAAAAATTCTGGTAGTCCTACGTTATCAGATGAAAAACCTATAATTATTCCTATAAATAATACTAAACCATCCAGTACACATAAAAATAATATGCTAACATCTATAAAAATTAAAACAGAACCAAGCACCATAAACAATGTATTCAGTCAAGGCACATATCGTAATGAAGAAGACAGTGTAATTGTAATTTATTCATCAGAGGAAGAAGATGATATAAATGAAAGTAACTCTGGTTTGTCTAATATTAAAATCAAAGAAGAACAAAATAATTTAAATACAATATCTACCATAAATTACCCATCAACATCAAATGGAAAAAATTTAAATGTTCCAAATTGGTCAAATCAATGTCAAAATGATGAAATAATAATAAGTGATGAAGATGATGACGTCATTTATGTACCATCTAATTCAAATTCTAATAATACTAATTGTAATGCCATAATAGAGTCTAATGATAGTGATTCTACATATAAATGTACAAAAATTATTGATTCTCTCCCAATAAAACATAATACCATGAAAATACAAGCAACAATATCTGATAATGAAAGTATAATAAAAACTCGAGCTAAAACACAAAAAATAATTAATGATAAAAAGATAGCAGAAGAAATGACTATAAATCAAAATAAAAAAATTATTGAAGAAAGGCGAATAAAACTTCAGCAATTAGCTAAAAATAAATGTATAACTTCATCAACTGAAAGAAAATTATCAACTAATGAAACTAATGAGACTAATGAAGACTATATTAATCAACCATCTACATCTGAAAAATTACATATAAAAAATAGAATTTCTAAATTACAAAATAATTGTGTGCCAAGTACATCAAAATCGAATGTAGTTAGTACTACAAATAATCAAATTACTCAACATTTATCTAATTCTGATAATTGTTTATTTACAAATATTAATAATCAATTAATTTATACTTATTTTGATACACTTAGTATAATATGTAAGTGGAATGCAGCATGGTTACGTGTAAGTTGATCTTTTTTAACAAATAAAATAAATAACTATACTATATTTAAAAATAATTGTATTTATTAATTTATTTACTATTAATGTAGGAAGAAAAACTGACTGATCATCCTCCACCATTGGTGAAATCTATAACTAAAATGAAAGGGCAATTTGAAAATGTAGCCGAATATTCTAACATAGTAAAACCACTTTTATTATATGAGATCTGGTCAAAAATAAGTGACTCATACAATATGATAATTAGTAAAAACCCTAGTTTGGAAAAGTGCATTTTTGAAAAATCCCCAATGAAGTAGGTATATTACACTTTAATATACTATTTACATATTTTTAACTTAATATTTTACAGTAAACTGTAATGGTTAATAACATGTCATAATTTATAATTTATTTCATATTTATAATATAATAATTATTAGTTTTATGTTAATATTACTTATTACTTTTAGTAATTATTATGTTATGATTTTCAAATCAAAAGATAAAATACAAAAATCTAATTTATATAATTCAATATTTATTTATTCATAAAATTGTTACATTATATCATTATAATAGAACTCATAAATATATGCGTAATATAGTAATATAGTGTTAAATATAACAGAATATTTGAATTAATATAGAATATATTATATAAATGATTAAAATTGGATTTAAAAAAAAAAACTTATACTTAATATTATTTTAATAATAAAGTACCTTTACTCTCCTAATAAAATTAAAAATAATTATACAAGTGTATAATGTATTAATCTGTATGTAGCTTTTTAGTTTTTGTATAATTAACAACTCGCATAATATATAAATATTATGTTTTTTTTAGAGATATAGATTTACTTTCATTTAAAATTCAATCTGTCAATAAGGAATTCTCAACTTCTGCACAAACATTGAAATCTATAAATGGACCATTGTGGTGTTTAAAATGTATAGGTTAGTACTTACACTTTATAATTATAAACAATTATCCATATATAAGTTTTACTGAGCTGATACTGTTTTGAAAGGAATACAGGTCTATGAAAAATGTATTGAATTTTGATTAACATTTGAAGTAATGATAAATCATTATATTTGAAAAAGATTCTAAGCGAACTACTGTCAGATTTGGGTATTTAGATTACTAATGTAGGGATTTTATGGTTACATATATATATTGAACATAGAGGCTGATGAATGTAAAAATTTTAATCAATACATATATCTGATGAACTTCACTCAAAAATGTTTTTGGAATGTAATGATTTATCATTGCATTCAAATGTTAATCAAAATTCAAAACTATCCTCTTTACACCTGAATCCTGTATCCTTTTCCTTGCTTTTTATTAATCATTATTGTAAAAGTACTGAGAAATAATAAGAAAAATAATTATATGGGTTCTTAGATTTTCGATTACACTAAAAATATCAACTTTAAACAGATATAATAAGAAATTTATACTTGGGATTTTTTTAGTATTTTGTTAGCATGTTAAGTTATATTTAAGTATTCTTCAATAAAATTTTCAGACCTTAAAACCCAAAATTGTCAATTTTATCAAACATATACCATATACATAAAAACAAAAAATTTAGGAAATATTCAAAGTCATATATTTTGTAGAAAAATTAACATAATAGTTCCAAAATTTTATCACATATATAATATACTTACGTGAACACCTAAAAAAATATTTTGATCTCATCCCTCTATGTTCAATATTGCCTGAGTTATTATGAAATATTAAAGTCAATTTTGTAAAATTTCAGTTGTGAAAAATACTGTATATTCATCATTTTTTTTGCAGTTTTTATTACCCCTTAAACATAATTTTTAAAATTCAAAAAATTGCCTAAATAAAGTACCAATTGCATCCACTTTTCATCCAGAAACATACGTTATTCGTGCAAATTGGAGCGTTATTTTGGATTGAAAATGTGTCTACATGAGCGCCTGAAGGGGGGCAAGACGGAGCCTTTAAAATTTTTATTATTGGTTAATAATGATTATATAAATATTTTATCTTTGTTTTATCTAGTATAGGTTTATAAATTTAATATCAACGAAGAAAAAAGAACTAGGTTATATATTCTTTATGAATTAATGCAGGTATTCATAATTCTTCAAAATTTTTATTAAGTATATTTTGTCGTTTAATTTTATTATGCCCCCCCCCTAATAAATTTTCTGCGGGCGCCCATGATAACATACATTTAAAAAATAAGACACATTGTAAAACCGATACATTTTTTGCTTCACTCAAAATCTAAACAATTTAGATAATAGACAATATGTATTCAAAATAAAATTCAGTAATAAATATGCACCAAAATATACTACTTAAAGGTATATTTTTTAATTATATATTACTATTATCTATTATTTTATGAAGGTATAATTAGAAACAGTGAGATAATATTAACTATTAATGATAATACAATAATATAAATCATTAAAAAGCTCATACTGCTGCGAGTGGGATACAGGTTTAGAGTGGATAGTACTTATTTTTTTTTTTTTTTTTTTTTTTTTTGAAATTTGAATGGAATGGAATGATATTGTATTAGAAAAAACGATTCTGTGCGAAGTTCAATCTGATAATATAAGTATTATTATATCATTCAGATTTAGATATTGATATAAGGATCCCAAAATTTTATGATGTAATATTAGGCTTAAACTTAACTAATATAAAATATTCAAATATTAAATGTATATTTAATAACAATTGAATAAAGCATAGAAAGGGATAAAAATAGAATAGTGGTCATGGAAGCATAGTATTGTATTAAAATTAAGATTTTAATTCAATGATAAATCATTATATTTGAAAAAATAATTCTGAGAAAAGTTCAGTCAAATATACTAATTAGACATTAGTCATTATAAATTGTAACATTTTAATTTAAATATCAATATGACAGTAATAAAATTATGTCACATACGTAAAATATCTATTTAAATACTGGAAAAAAATCCTGTCTATGACTTAAAAGTCTTGTAAAGTATCTATGACTTAGACTCCACAATTATCACCAATCTTCAATCTTTTTTTTTTTTTTATCCATTAAGAAAATGTTTGGAAAATTCTAAAAATGATATAAATAAAGTACCAGCTAGATGTATTTCTTTACTAAAAGCATACATACCCTATTCTTGGTAACAAACTACTTACTGCTCAGTTACGCTTTTATGCATAAAAAGAAACATATCATTGTAAAACCAATACATGCTTCGTTTTGCTCAGAATCTAAAAACTTCTTTTTAATTTTATATTTAATTATAATATAACAAACATTGTAATGTACTTCTTAAATTAATTTTAGTATATTTACATAAAATAATTAATATTATCATCTTATAGTAAATTTAATTTATTTTTAGAAATAGATAAGAAAAAGATCATGGATTCAAGATTTTCATTTAAAGGACAATTATGTATTGTCATAATACATTCAAATTCGTTTGAAAGTAATATTGTAAAAAGACCTACAAAATCTAAAAATATTTTCTTTGGCTATATTAATGTAGCAAGAAAAATTGGTGAATAAATATATATTTAGAATATTAATATATCAATTTAATTATTTTCATTTTATACTTAGGTTTTCATTCTAATACACAACTATACATAGAACTTATTATAACAAAAAAAACTGAACAAATTCCAAATGGGACTACTATTCAATTAATGGTAATTTATATATATTATTTTGTTAATCATTAATTTATTATACTATTTATTCATTATAACTAGTGTTTATATATAAAATAAAAATTCTAATATAATATGATTATGCATAATCATTTTAAAAAAAAAAAAACTACTATAAAGTATAAATTAATTTTCATAGTTACATGTTTCATTACCATTTAAATGAAATACAGTGTAACCATGTGTAAAAGCTACAATGGTGAAAAATTAAGAGAAAAAAGTTAAAAACAAAAAATATTTATAATAATCTCAAGGGTAACTAAAATCGTGAGTACCAAATAATATTTGTAAAGATCCTCTTTTTATTTAAAAAACACAGATTAGATTAAACAATTTAATGTAGTATCGGGTAAGTTTTCAACGTATAATGAATGATTTAAAGATAATAAATACCTATATATATATTTGTATTGAAGTTTAATATCTGCAATCTGATTACTAAAATTATCAATTATAGACATATAGAAATTTTATAATTATAGAAATGATAACATAGTAAATATTTAATAATAAGCCTAAGTCTCTAAGTAGTATATTATAAAATGTATAGATTTTTAAAGTAAACCAGATTGAGAATCATTAATGAGATAAAGATGTTATTGATTATAAAAATAAACTTAAGATTTCAAGTAAATTATTTAATTTATTTTGTTTTAGAATATTTTATATTTACACTCAGAACTTCGATTATTTCAAGCTATAAACAATGTGGCAAAAACTTCACTGAATAACATGCTTATCACTCCACAACTTCATAATTATACTATTAATTCAAAAACTAATTTAAAAAATTACAATATAAATGTAAGTAATTCTTAACATTATGTTTACTAATATTAATGATATTTATTATTTTATGCTTAGAGTTTAATGTTAAACAATAGTCAAAAGGAAGCAGTAAAAATGGCTGTAACAATTTGTTCATCTGAAGATCCAAACATAGGTTTGATTATTGGACCTCCGGGTACAGGCAAAACAAATGTAATATGTGATATTGTTACAACATTAATTTCTAAACTACAAACAAACAGCAATACAAAACATAAATTTCTTGTATGTGCACCTTCTAATGAAGCTGTCGATGCCATAGTAAAACGTATCATTGAAATTAAAAATAACATGAAACGTTAGTTACTTTTATCCTTTATTATAATTAAATATTAATTAAACTATAATTTTGTTTTTAGAAAAATTACAATTTAATATTGTAAGAGTAGGTAGTGAACAAAAATATGATCTCAATTCTCCTATTATGAATGTAATGTTAAATAATTTAGTCAGGGAAAGAATGAACAACCCTAGTGACATTAATGTAAGTTTTATTTTAAAATATAATTTTTTTAATTTATTTTATTTATAATTAATTTTTATTTTATTTATAATTCTTAATTAGTTACAAGGAACATCAAATGCTTTGTCTATTTTTACTAATAAACAAGATATTGAAAAAAGCATACTTCAAAACGCTGATATTATTTTGACAACATTAAACTCATGTTTTTCGAAAAGTATGGAGGAAACATTTATACGTTCAACTAATAAGTATATAAATTAATAATTATTTAGTATGTTAAATATTTATAAATTGTATTTTTACTTAAGGACATTAAATAATTGCCAGTTTACTGCTTGTATAGTAGATGAAGCTGGGCAATGTATTGAACCACTTAATTGTGTCCCATTATTACTTGGTATTAATAAATTAATTTTAGTGGGAGATGATAAACAATTACAACCAGTAATAAAGAGTAAAGTAAGTTGTATATATTATAACATTTAAAATTAAAAATAATAATTATATATAAATATATATTATTATAATAATATTTCAGTTAGCTAAGGATAATGGTCTTGGTATTTCTCTGTTTAAACGACTTATAACATGGTTTAAACATAAAGGCTATACACAAAAACAATTTCCAACTATATTTTTAGATACACAGTATAGAATGCATCCTGAAATTTGTTTATTTCCATCAACTTACTTTTATAATGGTGCAGTTAAAACTGCACCCTCAGTCAAAACAAGAATGCACCTGCCATTTCAACCATATATTATACTTGAACATGAAAGCCAACAGGATAATTCTGGGTATACTTTAATGTTTATACTTATTTAACTACTTAAATTATTAACAAATTTAACTTATTTAGTGAAATAAACATTGGTGAAGCTTGCATGATTGTAAATATCATAGAGATATTACTAAATTCAAAATGTAATTCATTAACTATTGCAATCTTAACACCATATCACAAACAAAGAGAACAACTTAATAATTTATTAGAAAAAAAGTAAGAAATTGTATTTTTAAATGATTACTTGTATATTAATTATAAACAGAGTTCGGATTTTATAGCACTAAAATATAATGAAATATGAACTATAATATTACCAAAAAAAACCTTAAAATATATGCTATAATTTTCCCTAAAAAAAAAAAAATTTGATTTTTGAAATATGAATTAATACATGTATATAAAAAAAATTAAATGATATTCATTATAGACATCAAACGAAGTTTGTTTGCAACTATTCAAAATTATCTGAAAACATAATAAAACAATATTTTTCTTATGTATTCACATAAATGAATGTTATTTTTATACTTTCCTATAAATATTACATTTAATATAATCCAAATATATATAAAAAAAAAAAATAGAAAATAAAGTATTATATTGTACATATAATAATCAAAAAAAAAACCCCCTAAACTTTTAAAAATAGCACTAAAAATCTAAAATATTTCAAATAGCAAAATAAAATTACACATTTGGAGTGTCTTCTGAATAACATTTATAGCTTACTTTGCTATTTTTATTTGTATCCTATAATTAACAAATGCTATAAATCCAAACCCTGATTATAAGTAAGAATATTTTATTATTTTTTTTAAGGAAAATTTCATTAAATGTCAACACAATAGATTCATTTCAAGGTAGTGAATGTGATGTACTATTAATATCAACAGTACGTACTAATGGAGTTGGATTTATGGATGATATTTGTCGTTTGAATGTTGCTTTGACACGTGCTAAGCAATCATTAATCATTTGTGGAAACTTTATGTCTTTAAAAGTTAGTTTTACTCATATATTTTTGCTTTATTTTATTTTTTATCATTTAAATAATTTAAATATTGATGTTTAGTTTGAACAAGTATGGCATGACTTAATAGAAGATGCAAAAAAACGTAAATTAATTAAAAAAGTATCAAAGAGAACTATGGTCAATTCTAGAGCTTTGTTTGCTTTGATAAAATATTAATATATTTGTATATTACAATGTATAAATATATATTTTTAATATAAAAATAATTTATTATGTATATCAATTTATATTTTATTTACAAGACTGGTTTCATTACTATTAATCTGTTTTAAATACAGTTATAAAATTTTTTTTTTATAAAGATTTAAATCTAAATATTTTTTAGTTATTTTTAAAAAATGTAAACCTTTTGTATTTATATATATTTATAATTCTCTAAAGTCTGCAGTTTCCATTACTTTATTGTATAGTACTATATTTGTATCAATAAATCAGTGACTCAAAACATCATAAGAAATTAACTTTACGCTTGTTACCTAAAGAAAACCAATTATATTGTCAAATATATACGATTATAAATAGGTACCCGTGTAAATTATTATACATTATTTCTTGTATTACCTATTAAATAATATTAAAAAAAAATTTTTGTTTTTTGAATTATTTACAATCAATTAAAATGTTTAATGATAAATAATTTATGCCAGTAATATTGATGTTAATGCGTTATAAATTTATCACTATAGAGTATAAACTACAAAAATATTAAAATAAAACCATGTTATAAAATATATTGTATCCATTCTATACTACCCTCGTTCACCTCCCACTCTATTATTAAAAGATAACCAATAATCACTCAACATATTATCCCTTCCGCCATGTCTTGTGTCCTGTCGACCTAATCCAAATCCAATACTTTGTATTTAATAATATTTAAAACATAACTGAAAACAGAAAACACATAATTTATAGGTCTGTGGTTTAAAGTGTATCATATAATTATACTTGCATTTTAATTAATATTAACAAACTTATCTAGTTATGACTTATAAATAGTAGATACCTATATTTTAAACCAAATAATAGTTTATAAATATTTATTATACGATTTTGTGACTGATCGACGATCGTGAAAGTAAGTAAAAGTACATGCTGCAAATGGATCCCTTTTGTGGTAAGCCAAATTTATTATATTTATCTAATACTTTAAATGTAATAATTATTATAAAACGTATTTGTAAAATAATATTTCTTTGCCGAGTGCCAACAAATAGAAACTAAAAACTACAAAATTATGTTTTTCTGTTACCTATAATCTATATACCTACCTATTTTAATTTGTTACTAAAAATTAAAAGATAAAATAATCAGTAGGTAAGACGTTAAACATTAAGTATTAATCGAACAATCCGTAATATGCGTAGCATGAATTTCATCATTATTATTATTACCCGTTACTCGTTAGTTATTACGTGATAAAAATATTAAATAGTATAAAATTAATATTATAATAGTTATTGAATTAAAAATTTTAAAAGGAAACGAAATTTGATTACGCTACATACGATATACTTATAAATTTTAATGGAGTATTAAATTCGAAAAAATTGCGAATCAGCTGTTATTTAATCAAACTTAATAATACAGTAATCAGTCGTGGTGGAACGGGTAAATGATTATTTTCAAGTAGGTATAGTAATTTAACACGAAAAAAATTTCGCGTTACGCATATTAATATATTATATGAAGGATTAGTATTGGTCGGTTTGATGACATTATGTTGTTTTCTGCACGATTCCCCCTGTATTTTGTTTTTTCAATCGTTTCTTTTATGAATTTTTTTTTTTTTTAAATTTATTTGAGTAGTTCGTTCTTTCAGGACAAAAAAAAGAAACAGAATACCGTATAAAAACTGATCAAAATGGTACAGGGAACAAACATAACTATTTAACCAAAAATTATAATATTCCGAGAAATGTAGAAAACTGTACATTGTACATTAAATTAACCTCAACTAAAACACGTTAACAATACAGAAGTGGTAGGAAAGAAAGAAAATTGTTTAATAGGTAAACGTTTTGAATTAAATTAGTATGATGTAATTATCATAATTATATGTGTAAACATACTGTAGTGTCGTGTCTCACCAAACATATAAAAAAAAAAAAATGTATTAATTTTTATTTTATTTTTATCATTTAAAGCGGAAAATTTAGTTACAAAAACAATAGCTATAAACTATAATAGATATTTTTTTAAAAAACTCATTGTACTGCTAATCAATACCATTATAAAACCATAAAATATTCGAATTTACCTTAAATATGTTTATTTATTAATAATTAATGTAATTATGTTTCGAAAATTAATTAATAAAAAATATACGTACTTAATAAAATTTAAATAATATTATCTTCAAATTTCTTTGTTTGGGTTACGCCGAGGGTTACGCGTAAGAACGTGCGGTACTCGTCGCTATGAAAATATCCCTCAATTTATTATAATATAATGTAAAACCACACCGGACAGGAGGTAATAGACTCGTATAGTGTATAGAATGTATAGAATATAATATTATTATGTTATGGTCAAAGGTGTAAAAATGAGATAAATGACGTCATTACTCTAAGAATTAAGAAAAAAATGTCGAAATTGTATACAATATGCTCAGTCAATGACGTCGTATGACCAATTAAATTGGACAATTTAACAATTATGTTGAATAATGAATATTACGGTTTATTTAAATTTAAAAATCATATTATTATGGTCTTATAGTAGCAGTAAAAAAAAGTTTTAAAATTAATTATGAATGAAATATGAAAATCAAACGATCATTACTGATTTTTGATTGATGCGTTTGGAAAATTAAACGCGCTCGTTGTGCTACATTTATGTACAAATATCCGCATAATACGCTTTAATTATAATAATATAACTGTTTGAACAAATAATAATAATATAATATATAATTGGAATTGTTCAATATTTTCTTATTTTAATTATGATTATAAAATATTATCATTAGCCGGTCAAGGATAAAAATTTGAGTACAGAATACCTAGCGTTTTCTAACAACATTTTACTATATGTAGGTATACATTTCAATTATTTTGGTCATTTCACAATATTATTAACATTGGTCGTATATCGAAATACTAATTATAGGTAGGTATTTAATATTATTTATATGCGAGTATAGAAATATAGTAATTATCGTTTTTAATTTTTCACAAATCGCCAGATGATCACGTCTTACAAACAAACAAAATTATACATCATATATCATATATTTTCCTATGACTCTTTATATTGTGCATACCATAATTTATGCATCATACCAATATCGGTTACCGGTTACCGATGACTTCAGTATTTGTGTATACGACAATAAATACAGGGGCGGTTCCAAAGACTTGGTTAGGGGGGTGCCAAGTCAAAATTTTGGGATAACTTTATAACAAAACAACACAAATTTTTACTACCATGATTATACGTAATAATGTAATTTTGTTTTTAACAGTACCTATACAATTTTTCGAAATACGGTCCTGGGAGGGGGCCGTGGCCCCTTGACCCCCCTGGAACCGCCCCTGCGACAATACGAGTACTATACATATTTTTGTATATATATATTCGTACAACATATATTATGCATAAAATCGCATCGTGGAACACTATATAAGAAATAAGTACAAGGTACAACAATTGCGTAAACTTATATTTTCAAATTACAATATAAATAATAAATTGGATGACTAACATTTACAAAACCTAATAATTTTTAAAGTAAATAACAAAATAACTATTTGCAAAAATAATTTATATTATATTCTTCATGTATGTATTTCAAATATACTCGTATATTTATAAAATGAAGGGCCCCAATGGAATTTTTTTTTTATAATTCATTTATATTTATTTAATGTAGTAATATTTACCTATACATAATGAGTATAGCTATTTTAGTAATTAATGATGTTTTAACGGTACCTAATATTTATAGATTTGTTTAAAGAGCCGAACGAATTTTGTAGACAAATCGAATATTTAATATCATCGATAGATCGAACAAACAATGACCCCATAATCAAAGATGGCATTAATAGGCTTAAAATTTCTATCGAAAACTGTATGAAGCATTCTGCAGGACGTGTTTACGTTCATGGTTCTCGGCTGTACGAAATTGCGAAAGACGATAGTGATGTTGACTTGTATTTTGATAATGGTAATAATTCATAATTTTATAATATTATTATGTAACACGTTGAGACTTCGGTAACGCGCGCATAAAAATATAAAACATTTATATTATTATATATCGTAATATAGAACACTATATAAACATAAATTATGAATACATAATATACAAAATATAATATTAGGTAACTGGCACAGGTGATTGTTTTTCCGGAAAAATCGCAGATGATTACTCGCAACAAATAGAACTCGCTAATCTGTTTGTCAAATCGTCGAATAAAGAATTCGTTGGGATAAAAATCATCACGGAAACTCGGGTGCCGATTGTGCGTTTTTTATATGAACCATTTAATTTTAAATGCGATTTGATTTTTCGCAGTGGTCTTGCAGTGCTCAACTCAAAACTTATCAAGTATGAATGAACTTTCGGAGTTATTCAATAATCTTTTTTTTTCTATTTGAACACATTGATTTCAGATCAATATAATAATAATATTCTATTCTATTATATAATTACAAAAATGTATTAAAACGTAAAAACTGCAAAGCAGGTGTGATATTATAATTATATATTTTATATGATTACGTAATTATTTATAGGCACAACATTATTAATTATTATTTCTATATAGGTACAATCGTTTTGTATTATTTTCGTTTTATTGTTTAAAAATGAGATAATTTTTAAAAGTATATCATCTTCATCACCTATATGATATGTATAAGTATAAATTTATAACATAAAGATAAAATAATGTAGACACGTATTATTAAAATATATTATAGAATTATCAGTTATATAATAATTTATATTATAATATAATAAGACGCCTATACTGCAATAAATATGACTTGTGATAATTTTACGTAAGTATATTAATTACATTTTTTGTTTAGATTATATTTATCTATAGACGAGAGAGTACGTTGGGTAGTGATCGCTGTTAAACATTGGGCCATTGATTTTAATCTCGTAAACGATGAATTTTCGAGTTTTTCTCTTATTTGGATGGTACTATTTGTTATGATGCAATACCAAATTGTGCCATCTATTATTGATTTATGGAGATTACAACGTAATCGCGATTGTTATTACACCGAAGGTAAAATTTATGATTTATAATTAATATTATTTATTTATTAATTATCAATTTATCATTATTTACTATATTAATATATAGATAGGTATACATTTAATCATATTTTAAAAGTTAATGACTTATTAAAATTTTACATAAAAAATTTTAAAAAAAAATTTGCACGCGTATATGGCACTAATTTTTGTTCTATATACTCGTACAATAAAAAAAGAATAAATATAATTGTTCTTACTGAAGCACAATCATTTAAATATCTTTTAAATCGCATTTACAACTAAAGAAACTTCGAGTGGACTTCAGTCGTTGGAATAGACCAATCATAATAATTAATTAATTATTATACATATATTATACATTACGCATAAAAAAATACATACTTTTGTATTGTCTTTTAAAGAGATAAATATTTGAATTGTGTAATGCAAATTACGAAATCAATAAAAAATAATATAATCAATCATATAATAAATAAAATTATTTATCTAAATATTACCTATAATTTTCAGGTTGGGACACAAGTATTTGTTTCAATGATAATGATCAAATTGTGTTGACTGCAATCTCCGATTCAAAATCATTAACATCAAATCATACAAAATGGGATTTACTTCGTCTTGTGTTTAAATTTTATTCGAATTCAAACGTTTTACAAAATTATGTACTATGTACCATATTCGGTGAATTACTTCCAAAAAAAACATTTTACTCGGCTTTCATCGATAAAGCAAACACCGTAGAAAATTATGGTTATCAAATTCAAAAGTTTAAAAAATGCAAAACGTTAATAAACAATAATTTTGGCAGATTTAACAGAATTGAATTGCAAAACCCATTGAAATTATGTAATAATGTTATTCCTTGGCTCAGTGATAAAAATATGGAATTATTTATAGATATGTGTACAAAATCTGCCGATTCAATGTAATACGTAATTTAAGAGTAAATTTAGGTTAACTATAAAATATAATATAATATGTTATATATTATAATCTAAATATAATAAATGCTTAAGTTGAACCAAAGTTCAAAAGTAATTTTGTATAATAGTACCCGTATGCAGTGATGTATTTACGGGGGGTCCAAGGGTACTAGACCCTCCCCCCCAGAACCACTGTAGCGATCCTTATTTTTTATATTATATTTATATTTTGCTATTCTTATTCAGTAAATTAATAATTCATTGTTTATTATACAGAGGAAATTTTTGGACCCCCCCCCCCCAGAGTTTTGTTCAAAATACGCCACTGCCTGTATTAAGTGAATATGAACTTTGATGATTTGTAAATCTATAATTACCTATACATTTCGACATTTCGTATGATGGTTAATAATATTATGTGTAGGTATATTACTTTGGTATATACAATATACCATTTTAATCTAATTACCAATTAAATTAGATACCTATAGGCAGTTGAAATTATTTTAAAAATGTACGTATATATTATATATATATATATACATTTTTTATCTACATGTTATAAATAAATTATGTAGGTATAATAACATTAAACTATTAAAAAACTACTATATTTCATGTATCTATAATTGTTTATATTTATTTTTAAGTTTATCGAATAACACTGATTATTATATATGTATATATTGAAGTTTTACATAAAATGTTTAATTATATACGAGTACAACTCATGTCTTTTTTTTCCTGCCACCTTAACCTATTTTCACTCTACTATTCGTGTACAACAGTCAATAATTATTATAATTTTATACGTTCATATAAATGTATTTGTACGATGTACCATTGTACCGATGGGCGATGATACATACACCCATCTTATGCCCCACGTGGCCACGTGTCATAATTTTGTCATTTGGGCGTATTTAGACATTTTCAAGACGAAGGCACACTTAAAAAATTATTAATTATAATAGATATTATGTAGTATGCACTATGCACAATACTGTAAATAGTGTAAATACTACAATGCACTTATACGACTTACCAATAATTATAAATAGATTTAAAATTTAATATAATATAATATATATATATATATACAAGTATATATCTGTATAATGAATAATGATTTAAAAATTCAAATCCGAGTTCAAATCTATTTGTGAAATATTATTAAAATAAATTTGATAACTTTAAACTTATATTGGTAATATAAGTTAAACTAAGCACCCGTATATAAAATTATAAAGGAAGGTACCATTAAAAAATCTGAACATTACTTGAATTAACTTTTTATGTAGTTCAAGCACTCCCTTGTTTTGATGCCTAGTTGCGCTGACCCGTAGTTTCAACCATGTCTATACTATAGTATAGAAGTCCTTGAAAAGTATATATATTATATATATATATAATATATGTTATATACCTACCTTAATAAATTAGGTATACGTATACGTCGTGAGTCGTGACATTGATTGTTGTTATTGCAATTTTATAATAAATAATAATTGTTAATACAAATATATTGTTATTAATTATTTAATTATGCATTTTTACTTTTTAATTCAATCATTTAGTTATGTTTCGGATGTTGAAAATGAATCAATTTCATCTAAGTATCTAACCATTTTGTAACCCTTTTATTAATGAAGATATTGAAGATAGAATTTAAGAAATGAAATTTAAGTAGGTATTGAAAATTACTCAGCGTTACATAATATGTTTTTCTTTATAAAGAATAATAATTTTGACGATATGTCTCATAATTTCGTATGTATAGTTTTTAGAATAAATTATATTTTAGCTTTATTAACAAATTCTTCTGATTAAAGATCTTTTTCAGTTCTTATAAAGTAGTAAGAAACTATTATTTAAGTTTTACTACTAGTAGTACCTAACAGGTTAAACGCTTTATTAAACGCAGAAAATAATATGTATAATAAAATTATACAGGTACTTATCTACCTACTTTTGTTAAATATTAAATTATTGACCATTTAATAAGACATTTATGGCTTTTTGCTTTTATTACCTACACTATATTGTTTATAGTTTTGTACTTATAAAGTTATAAGTAATTCTTTAAATAATAACCGTTTCGGATTAAATTAAATCCGCAATAAGTGGTACAATGAAATGATGAATTTCAACGGTTAATAATTCGTATTTTTCTTTATTTTTTTGAAATTTTAAACACTGGGTAGTACCTATAAATACACTAATATACTAATATGAATTACCTAGATTATATTTTCTATAATTATAAATTATTATAATAAGTGTATTGTGTATAATACATAATAATAATTATTGTGTATTTCTGTATACCTATTACAATAATTAATATTTAATAGTTATTAGTTAATAGTATAATAAATTAATAAGTAATAAACTAATAACATTGTTTATTTTTTTAAGTAGGTATTTTTATGTTAATTTTTTTGATATCAGGTTATCAATAATTCTTCTTCTTATCTTAACTAATTTGCTACGATTCGACCATTTCACAATAGTAGGGTTTATTTTTACATAGGTAGGTACTTATTTAGTTATTTAGTTTTTTTTTTTTTCGTAAATAATAAATATGCATAATATATTAATGTATACCTTTGAACTCGTTTAGTCGTTTCTCGTTTGTGAAAATTGTTTAATGACTAATGAGACGATTAGTTATTTAGTTCGTCGAATAAACTGTACAAGTGTGGACCGTTAGTAGTTTAGTACTGCATAACTGCATTACTGTTTTGAAAGTAGGTAAAAATCTATTAACTCAATTCCGTTTTGCTACAAAATAAATAATATCTAATGGACAACAAAGATGATGAATTGCCGGACAAAGATGCGGCAAAAGAATTCTATGCAAGATATGAACCCAAAGAAATTTTGGGCAGGTAAATTATAGCATTTAATATTAATTATTAATATACCCATAATAGATTTCTAGTTTCTACAATAATATAATCTTATGTCGACATGTTGATATTTCATTATTATAGAGGTGTTAGTTCAACTGTAAGACGGTGTATTGAAAAAGAAACAGGTGAAGAGTTTGCGGCCAAAATTATAGATCTAAGTAGTGACCCAGAAAATAGAGAAACTACCATGGAAGAGATTAATATTCTAAGAATGGTCGTTGGCCATCAATATATTAGTGAGAATTATATAATTAATATTTATTTAAATATTTAATAAATTGATATATTCGTTTATATTTCAGTATATTTGCACGATGTATTTGAGTCGGAGACGTTCATATTTTTAGTCTTTGAACTTTGTAGAAATGGTGAATTGTTTGATTACTTAACCAGCGTAGTAACATTGACAGAAAAAAAAACTAGATACATAATGAGACAATTATTTGAAGTAGTTGAACATGTTCACAGACAAGGAGTTGTACATAGAGATATTAAACCTGAAAATATTTTACTTGATGATGCATTAGACATAAAACTTACAGATTTTGGATTTGCAAGTGTTTTAAAACCTGGTCAATTACTTAAAGGTAAATTGACAAAATTAGATTTCACAACTTATTTATGAAATACAAAATTTAATTTCACGTTTTAATTTATTTAAAACTTAAATTCTATTATATAATATTAATCAGTATCGATTATATACAGGGCCGGATTGGCCCGGCGAGTTACCGAGTAAAACTCGGTGGGCCGCGACAATTTTGGGCCGTTTAATATATAATATATAATATATAATATATAATATATAATATATTATATATATATAATAATTGGGCCGGTAAATTACAAAAACTCGGTGGGCCGAATTTGTCCAATCCGGCCCTGATTATATACTATCCATAAAGGGGGAGAGGTGAAATTACAATTTTAAATATATATTAATCATAATTTTTATTAACGTCTAACAAAATAGAACTTACATAATTAACCTAATTCTCATTTTCGGTGAATATAAAATGGTTACTTTTTGTTTTTATCTATCATTAGAAAACCGTAATACTATTTACTTGTGTAAATAATTAAATTCCATTTTTAACTTAGAAAATAAATAAATTACATTATTTACATATCTATTATAGTTATATCTAAATTTCTATGTATATGAAATAATTCACAATTTTGTTTCTTGTTAACGCTTTGTATAGTTTTTGTATTATTAAATAATATATCTATGGTTGATATGTTAAAAACAGACCTATAAATATAAGGTATATAGTTAAAAAAGAATATTATTTCAGATGAAAATTATGTAGGTATGAAAGAGAAAAATTTGATAACTAAGAAATGTTATTGTTATATTTTATTTTATTTTTCTTGAATTATTTAAAAAAAAATAAAAGTAAATTTATTATACACATAATTTATGTTTATTCCTAGTATATGTGGAAGTACAATGGGTGATCCACATGTCCCCCCCCCGCCAGATAACCGCACCTGATATTAATCTATATAAAATTATTATAATTCAAGATTAATAATTTTATCGTACAGATGTAATAGTTAATTCTAATAATATTTGTAAAAAATTAAGCAAGAAACTGGAAACAAAGAATAGTAATTAAAAAGTTATGACCAATTTAATGTCTGTCTGTCAAATTTACAGTACCTACTTTAGTAAAATATTCAATGGCATACAAATTATTATAATTAGATACAATTTAAAACTAAAAAATTGTCATAAGATTTACAGTGATTTAATTTTTGTTTAAAAATCAATTTTTTTGCCAGGCAATACTTATCAAAATGGATTTGTCTATTCTTAAAAAATTATTTTTTATTTCATATGTATAACAAAATTTAAATTTAAATACTTGCTATAAATTTTGATTTGCATAGTTATTTTGATATACTGTACATTAGACAGATGGAGACAGAAAATCATCCTCTTAATAAATTAATAATCTCATCCACAAATTACATTTTTAATTTGTATTGTAAAAGTTTTAATTTTTATTAAATAAATAATCATTTTTTTAGATTTATGTGGTACACCAAATTATTTAGCACCTGAAGTATTAAGAGTAAATATGTTTGATGATGCTGAAGGATATGGATTTTCATGTGATCTGTAATTATCTATTTATAATTACAGTAAAAATGATTTATAATAGCATTGAAGAGACTAGTTAATAGTTGCTGATTTGTTATATGTTGTAATATTCAACTTTAATCTGCATGTAATTAATACATTAATATTATCATACACAAATAAGTATTGCATACAATATTGGCATAAATAATTATATTTTTTATCATATGTACCAAGTAATATAAAGGTAGGTTTACACGATATGTGAGCCACGATCGTGGTCTTTAGAAGCGTAGCTCATGGTTTGTGTAAACAGACAATTCGTATTTCATGATCATGGTATTATCTTTCACGAATCAGTCACGACTGACTCGTACAATATCAAACTATGTTAGATATTTCTGTCGTGAAAGCTCAATCGTGATGTACTGATGTATATTTGTTTACAACATTTTAACTAAAAACACTTATAATAACTTAAATTATTATACTCAATTGAAAGTTATTTAATTATACATTTATTATTTTATTACTATATCATACAGACAATAGTAATAATATTTGTACACTTTTGAATCCATTGCCTTATCCATCATCTCCTTTTCTTTCTACATTTTAACTTAGATTTATCACTTTCTGTTAATTGTTGTTTCAGTTGTTGAGATAAAATAGCACATGCTTCCGCCACTAACGACTTCATCTTGCTGAACTAAAAACATGTTAACACGTAAACACCTTCACAATTTGTGAGACGCTTTTTGAAACCATGCTCGTGAGTGACAACTAACACTATCATGAAATACAATCATGGCTCATGTCTCGTGTAAACCTACCTTAAAGTATTATTACAAGTGTTTTTCTATCAATAGCTTTAAATTCAATTTTATATATTAGATACTTTAATTTGTTTTAACAATTTATTACTTTAAAATATAAAACATATTTTTATAATCCAAATTTTATTATTCTATGATAATTATATTTCATTCTTCATCTTTATTTGATAAATGCGTATATATATAATTTAAATTATTGTGTAATATCTGATTTAATATAAAAATATTAAATATATATTTATGTATATAGCATATATTAGTATTATAATAAATTACAATGTATAATATAATATGTAGGTATTAATTAAAATAATTATTATTAACACAGGGATAGCTTAATTAATTTTAACACATTTATACAAACACATAAAAATAATACGAATACAAAATAATTAGGAATCATTATATAATAATATTAATTATATACATATATTATGTATATTTATATATATATATATAAGAATAGCAATATGCAAATAAAAATTTATCAGTATTCAGTATTCATTAATGTATTTAATTTTATAATTATTATTTATTACATAAATATTTTTAATCTCATATTTATTCTAATTGATAAACAACTAATTTGTGGTTCATATCTTTTAAAGTTTAATTTATTAATTTGTGCTTAATTTAATACATAATACTCTAAAACTCTAATCATATTAACATTTATGTTCATCTTATATAATATGATTATTGATTAGGTATTTAATATTTACTCTTTTACATTTTTATTTTTATTTATTTTTTATTTTTTAGGTGGGCATGTGGAGTAGTTATGTATACATTGTAAGTAATTTGAATTATTAATGTGTTAAGTCGATTAAAAAAAAGGAACAAACAATTTTAACATAATGTTTATAAATTATAACTTAATTGCAGATTAATTGGTTGCCCTCCATTTTGGCATCGTAAACAAATGGTTATGCTGAGAAATATAATGGAAGGAAAATACTCTTTTGACTCCCCGGAATGGCTAGATATTTCTGGTAAAAAAATATAAATTTTTGAAATTAAAAATTAATTAAATTAACTAATAAGTATTATATATATATATGTATATTTATATTTTTCAGAAGCACCAAAAGATTTAATAAGAAAACTTCTAGTTTTAAACCCTCATGAAAGATTAACTGTTGAAGAAGCGTTAGCACATCCATTTTTTGATATTAAAGTAAATTAAATATTTTTTAAATAAAATTCATCATCTATAATTTTATTTTATTAATTTTAGGTGTTTGATCAAGATATTGTACCACTTAAAAGAACATTGAGCATGTGTTCAGCAAAATTCAATCAAATATCCAAATTAGCTAAACAAATTAAAATACAACCATTTAATCCTCGTAAGAAATTTTTATATGCTATTCTAGTCGTTCGTGTGATGATAAGATTATTAAATTTGTTGCCATGTACAACTGGTAAAATTTCCATAAATTTGATTGAAAAAGATCCTTATAGACATAAAGTTATGAGAAAAGTAAGTAAATACATAAGTTACCTTAATTTTGTTTTTAAATGAGTTATATAATTTCAATTTTTTATAGCTTATTGATGCAGTAGCATTTAAAGTTTATGGTCACTGGATTAAAAAAGGTGATGGACAAAACCGAGCAGCTCTTTTTGAAAACAAGCCTAAGACTGAATTGAAAATACTTTACATGAATAATTTATCGCCACCATTATAGAATTTCATTTGTTATATTATCATTTAATTGTTATATTATAATTTGTTAAATTTTATTAAAAAAAAAAAAAAATTAATTAACTCTAGATAAATGAAAGTACCGGCTACCAGTGAAAAATTGTTCTATTTTTGATGTTAAATATTTAAATTAATTACTAGTGATAAATACTAGTATTATAATTGTTTTAAATTTGTTGAATAATAAAGTGTTTAAACTTAATAACTAACATTTTATAAAGTAATTAATAATAACTACAATATAAAATGTATTTATTATAAATTATTAAAACAAAATTTGAAAATTCATATAAATTTATTAGGAATCACTTAGTTTATACTTTCAAACTGTTTTAAATTTTTGATTCTGCATTATATTTATAACATGATTCTATACAAATTATTTATTTAAATAGTAAGATAAAGATCTGTACACCATACATGCTACTTGAACCTAAAAATTAAATTAAATTATTTACTAGAGAATAATAAATATAAAATATGTAAATAAATTAAAATTACCTATAACGTTACTTTACTTATCAATAATAAAATTGAGATTAACAGAATTAAATATTCTTGGTAATTATTAAGAAAACATTTTAAATTCAAAACAATAAACTTCTAAAATATGTATAATCGTCCAATTAAAATTATTTAAAAAAAAGAAAATAAATTTTTTGTAAAAATATGGTTTTGAGATAAACAGTCGCATTGAAGAAATATACAGTGTACGTAATATGTAATAATTGACTGGTATGTAGACTGGTTACTTCAAGCGTTTAAACTATTACTGTATTTTCTATTACACATACAGAAAATTAAACTAGGATTTTATATATATATATAAATACGTAAAAGTTTACAACGCATTGCTATTGTTATAAACAATATTATCGTGTATTTATCTCTGTTCTGTATCATTACACGTTTCACATTATTTCGCAATATTCTCGACCAGACCGACCAGTGCTGGTGAAAGGTCAAATGGGACATATTATGGCCCCGCACTTATTTTGATTATGAAGAGCCCCGCCAATAATTTTTAAATATTCGATGCTTATGCATCTATGTGTACGCGATGATAATCTATGGTGCCGCCGTCTCGACTATCCGTTATCCGTAGCGTTCTTCATCACCAATCACCACCGTCAGTGTCATCGTTTGTCCAGCTAAGAACGCAAAATTATTTCCCGTACGTAGATAATTACTTTTTTGTTTTTTCTCTTAAATGTCGTTTTGTTGCAAAGTAGTTCACGTTCCTTTAGTGTTCCGTGTATATTATTATGTATATTTTTTCGCTGTAGCTCGACCAAACTTTTTGCGCATGAGTTTCGTTTTAACCTAGTTGTTACAAATCTACAGTTGGACACCGACATCAACTTCAGTCTTCAAGTCGCCAGGTTGTACGCATTTTTAATATTTATAATAAACAATATACCTGTTATATAATTGTTAATAAGTATACTTAGCAGTGGAGTATTTAGGATTTTGTCAAGGGGGATATGAATTTATTAAGTAGTCACAAACTCGAATATGATCCCCCGTCCAACCGCCAAAGTTACCATGAAATATTATAGCTTATTATTAATATTCTATATATACTATACACGATGCCTTAATTATAATAAATGTATAATGAGTTATTCGATTAAAATAAATGTTTATTAAAACAAAATAAATAAATTAGATTAACGTCGATTGAGGTTAGGTTAAACCTTAGAATATAATATTACCCTAAATAATAAAAGAAAAGACGAGCTGATACTCCTGCCGTAGGGATATAGGTGTGCAAATCATAGTATTTAATTTTAATTCTAATTTGAATGCAATGATAAACCATTGCATTCGAAAAGACGATTTTGATCGAAGTTCAGTCAGATAATGTAGGTAGGTATTGATTAATATATTGCCGTTTTTTCTAACGCATAGGGTCAATTTTGAGAAATTCGAAAAATGACCAAAATAAAGTACCAACTACATCCACCTTCCAACCGGAAACAAATACTATTCGTGAAAATCGGAGTATTATTTCCGGTAGTAAAAGTGTTTTCAGATATAAAAACAAAATCAAACATCATTGTAAAACCAATACATTCTTCACTTCGCTCAGAATCTAAAATAGTATTTAATATAATGGCTATAATTATTTACATATTTTACAGCCTATGGGGCGGATTGATGCCCTTGATCCCCCCCCCCCCGCAAATACTTAGTTCTATAAGTTCTCTCCTCCGTTCCTACAAAAATTGTTTAATCAAAATAAAATATAGGAATAAACATTTTTTTAATAGAAAAAGGGTAGAGTGTGGTAAGTTGACGAATCGGGTAAGTTGACAAATTGATTATATTTCGGTAAAATTATGATATATCAATATTAGGAACCAATTACATACTTAATGTTATGAACAACTTATTTCTCGATTCCGAGGTTATTCTGATAATAATTAAAAATGTTAATGTTTCTTTTCCAAACCACGTTTTTATAACATTTTTTATTCATTTGGTGTAAGGATTTCAGAAGATTCGTAAGTATCATTGCTAAATTAAATTTATACTTTAGAAACTACATGTTATTAGCTATATTTTGAATATATTTGAGATAATGAAGAACAACCGAATGTCCTGAAACGTTTAAAAACGTTCAAAAATTATTTGTGGGGCAAGATGACATGGGTAAGTTGACGAACGGTCGTTTAGGTTAGGTTAGGTATATATTCTATAGTGTTTTATTAAGTTGCTAATTTTGTATTTTTAAATAAAAGTCATTAAACTATTTGAATTTGTTTGATCATTTTTATTACTTTGTGAATTTGAACTTTAATTGTGCATACAATTTGTATGAAACATTTTAATAAAATAAAATGAATTAATTAATTCTCCTTAAATAATTATTTCATTAAAAATAATATTCATTAATTTACTTTGACTAATTTATAATATGTAATATAATTATCGATGAAATGTACTTAATATTTATTCTATTTTTAATTGATATATCAATGTAATAATAAACTCTAGTCAATTTACCCCGAGGGAATGTCAACTTACCCCAGGTATGGGGTAAGATGACGAATTTAGAATTTTTTTTTGAAAAATTTATAAGTTTTAAAGCCTTTGATATAAAGGCTTGAAATTATTACAGGTTATTCTTCATATTTAAGACAATGCTTGAAAAAAATTTCAAGTGTTTTTGTTTATTATTTCATAATGTATATATCATGCAATCCTTAAGTTCGTCAACTTACCACACTCTCCCCTAACCTCGGATATAAAATGACTGGTAGGAACGAGATATGTCCAGTATGAATCGGGTAGTAAAGACGGGGAAAACTAAAGAATGAAGAGTTTATTAATAAACAACGAGGCTCCATTGACAGATTATGAATTTATTTTGAGTATTGTTATTTGATATGATATTTTAATTTAAACGAATATTTAAGCAAAAGTATATAGAAGACAGAACCATAACATAGACATGTATTTCAACTAAATTAGTTTTTGGTCTAGTGGATCGTTTCCAAACATCGCGATTGCACCTCGAATAATGTTGACCATACCAGTAACTTCAGCTTGTGCAAAAAGGAGTTTCTCAAAGCTCAAGTTAATTAAAACATATTTAAGAAATTCAATTAGCCAAAAAAAAAAAAAAAAAAAAATTATCAGACTGCATTATACTTTCAATTGAACAATACGTATCAAAATCGATAAATTATGAAGAAATTATCTCTTCCTTTGCTGAAGAAAAATAAAAATACATAAATTGTTTTCATAAAATAAATAGGTATATAATTTAATTGTCTTAAATTTAATTATGTAGTTAATAGTTAGAAAAATAAGTAATTAATTAATATTTAATAATTTTTTCAATAATTTTGTCAAATACATTTATTAAAAATCTATATTATTATTAAAATACTAATTAATTAAATACTATAATAATAATTTAATATTTTTTATCATATTTGTTATTATAGGTAGGTAATTAATTGACATTATCAATACATTTTGTATGGGTAATAAATAAATAAATAAAAGTTGTATTTATGATATAAATATATATTAAATATTTTATATCTTTAATATCTATTAATTTATATTTTTAATATTAATTTTATAAAATATTTTATTTCTTAATAATTAGTTATAAAGCTTATACACTATGTTTGGCTCGTGTGCCATGTGGTAAACTTAACTACAAAGTAGGTAGATAATTAGTTTTTATCCCTATTTTTATTGACGAATATTGTCCAGGGCGGCAGGGCTCCGCTAAACCTATAGCGCTTCGACGCATCGGCACGGACGTAACGCACACGGTCTTTGGGGTGCAAATCGAAAAACGTTCTTTTTGGAAGCGAACAGTTTTTTTGATCGCAGCAACAAGTGCGAAAATTGTGTACGAAACGTGATAAATTTACTCATCTGCATAAAAATACGATAAATCGTACTCTCGTAATATATAAATGATTTAAAAGTCGCGTATAATTTTACCACTATTTGTATATTATTATTGTAAAATTAAAAAATAATCAAATCTCCCTCATCCCGCCTAACGCGTATGGCGGGGCGGCCGCTCGTCGCGTCGTTCCCTTGACCCAATTACCGGTCAACGACGTGCAAATTTTATTTGATTTTTTCGCATATTTATTGCCCCCTCCCTTTGTCCCGCGACAGAAAACGGGCGCCCCCGTGAAATTCGTGTGTCGCGCGCACAGCTCTCGGGGTAAGCCGAATTTTACGTCACCCCGTTCGCCTGACACGATAATAATAACATAATAATCCAATCGAGAAACGTATTTTATATTATAATATTTTAAAGGCGCCAGTTAACGGCTACCGTGGATAAATTTATCTATTAAATTTTAATATCGTCGTAAATCGGAAGAAATTAAACGATACAATTGGTATTATTCAAATATATTAATTTGAAAGACTCGTACAAGCACAAACGCGAGCAATAATAATAATAATAATAATAATAATAATAATAATAATAATAATATTATTATTATTATTTTTACGCGATAATTACGGATCACGCGGCGGCTGATCGTAATAACGTTCGCGCGCGCGGTAAAAATCGTAGAAACGTTGCCAATTCGTTTGACCGCGTTCGACGTGTTCATAATATTCGGTAAACGCGTATTGTGCATAACGCATACAGGTAGTAAGTACGGCGTAAAAAAGACGAAAAAAATTAAATTAAACTGTTAGGTACCGTTTTTATAGCATCGTAAATTAATATTTTTTCACATTACAGTATTTGCACAAACCACGGTCACGGTTTCGTCATTTTTATAAAACTAATAACTACTATATTACGACCATCGTTGAACAGTATTAATTACTATTTTTCAGGTATAATACGCTCGGTTTAGGTTACGATATGGTATATTACCTAAGAGAGTGTACCGATTATCGGTTAGCGGGTTAGGTTTTACACGTCAGGTCTCAGGTCAGAGGAAAATAAAATCGCGCAATTCCGGTAAACTAGAGCTTATCTATAAATGACTAATATATTATGTTATGAAAAGGGGTTGGGGGGGAGCGGGAATCGTTATGAGTTATGACAGTTCGTAAAATCGTAATGCGAATCTCGAACACTCCGTAGGCCGTACGGTAAAGAACTTAAAAATTGAAGACGCTAATAAGTAATAAGTTAATAACTATTAATAAGTTCGTCGTCGTATTTATATTATAATCATTGCGTTGTTCTTGTATTGTTATTGTTATGGCGTGCGTTCGCGAAAGCTGCGTTAACACCGAGACGGGACAAAGACGAATACTCGTTTAGTCGTGTGGACGAGCGTGTACACGGTACATTACTACTATAATATTACGATATATTATAATACATTGTAGCACAATATTAATATTACGTTGTACGAAAAATTATTATTATTTTATACGGACGGACAACGTGCGCGCGTACTAGAAAAAAAAAACAACGCAACACGCACGCACATGTACACACCGAATACGCACACACACACATTCTACATCTACACAGAAAGGACACGGAGTCCGCGTTTTGTCGCGTGCGCGCGCGCGCGCGCTCTCCACTCTCGTTCACCATCTCTCTCACTCTTTCACTCGTCTCTCCCCGTCCGCCAGAGTTGGCGTGTATGAGTGCGTGCGTCGTCGTCGTCGCGCCGTCACTCCGTCGTACGTACACGACTCAATACGGCCGCCGCCGGAGACCACGCCCACCCGACGGACTTGTACGCGCCGGATTGGATGGCGGCCCGGACACGTGAGCAACCGCCAGCGTGCAGCGCCCGGGCCCCGCCGATCATTTGGGCTTGCGAAAATCCTACGCGTACCACGTAGCCCGCCGCGCACCCGGCATCACACAGCCAGCCAGTAGCCTCAACGGCACAGCTACGCGATCGACCTGTGGGCACGTTTTTTTTTTTCTCTCATAAAAAAGAAAATAATTCCCATTTATTATTTAATTAATTTAACCCTTTGCCCTGGGCGAAATCGCACGGATTTTCGACTACGGAACGCGCGTCTCTCTCGTATCGTTTTAATCGCCGTCAAATAATTAAATATAATAATACACACCACACCACACGGACGGGTACCTGATTCGGGTGGACGGTTCGCGGTGTCGGTCGTTCTATATAGCTGAGTGTGAGGATTCTGCAATAAAAGGAAAAAAACGAAAACGAAATAATAATAATATCGATTACAATTGGTAAATATAAAAGTCGCGTGCGTGTGTATATCGGTGAGTATCGCTCGTTTTTTCGTCACTCGTTCAAAATGAAACGGTCGCGTCGATCGTGACTCGACAGGGAAGGGCGTCTCGCGATTGTGTAAATGGTGTTTGCGTCCAGGGCATTGTGATATGTTTGCGGTTGACACGTGGACGTCGACGGAGGAGGTGGCTTGTCCGGGCCAGCATGAGCATGAGATGCGGGCTACAGACACTGCTTGAGGCTGCCCGATTCGTCGAGTTACAGGAAGAGTTCGAGAAACAACAGTTGGTCACCTTACACGCAGCTGGTAATTACTGTGTACAATTAATATTATATATTATATTATTATGTTCCCCACGATACGTTAAAATATTAAATATTGTTGTTACACAATATATCGTGATGACGCATGTTGTGTTCATATTTAATAATATATAATTCGGATATAGATATTGTACGAGTATTCTTGCCAAAGGAGATTATAATATTATGACTGTGAAAAAACAAAAACAATATACCGTAATAATATTATTTTTCCCTTTGGTCACACGCAATTTTTTTCTGTTTAACCAATTTTCTCCACGGCGTTACTCTTGTGCTGACCGTGCGTGTGCTCGCGGTGTAGAAATTCGTGAACGACGGATGTTGAGCTGGTGGAGTGGGGCGATTGGGGGAGCAGTGTGGCGATGCGCGTTTCGTGTTCGGGTGGTGTGTCGGTCGAGCGCGCTGAAGAGCGTATCGTGTCCCCCTGTCTAGGGGGGATCGGCTGGCGGTGGGAACGAAGATTCCGTGAACGGATAGAGAGCGGGCGTGGCAGGGCGCACACAACACTGTATTTTTGTAGAATGACCTTCGTTGTCCTCTCTCTCACTCTCTCGCGGCAACGTGCGACGACGCCGCCGCATGGGCATGGTTGCCTGTCGCTGTACCGTCGGCAACTTGCAGTCGCTATTGCCGTCCGACCACCGCGGACGGCTGTCGTGGATTCGTCTTGTGCAGTGTTCGTTCGAACCCGAAGATATACTAGCTTATGTATGTTGAAGGTCACACGCTACGGGAAAACTCGCCCCCTCGCTCTTCGCCCCGCCACGCTTCGCACGAAAACAATGTGCCTGTGTGTGTAAACATTTGCCACATGGCTCCCCCACTCTGTCACGCTCCGCCACCCCTCTAAAATCGCCTCGTGCGTTTTCCACTTCCGTAGTAAATTGTTTTTTTTTTTTTTTTTAAATTTTTACCAAATTAAACATTGCACTATTAAGCTGTAGGTAATTAATATATGCATATATTATAGATTATGATATACGATATTAAGCATGTATAATATTATGTATATTATATAAATAAATATGCCTACTGCATATAATATATAAATAATATCGTGACCGGAGACCGGTACTATCGGAATATGTTATTAAAATAATAATACATATTATGCAGTAGTCTTTTTTTATTATGTTTGCCGCGACGTTGGCCATCCTGACGGTAGCACACGGTCGACCACGTGGAGTTTGTGCTCGCCCGGTCGTGTCCGTTGTCGTAACTCGTAATGCGATTTTATTATTATTATTGCACGCGGTCTCCTTCCCTACTATACACGAATCCAGGACCCTTTTAACTAAGTTTGTTCTGGACGTGCGTGTATACGAACACGTATATATACTGGGTTCCGTAAGATCGATTTCAAATGAAAACGTAATAATATAAGCAACGTTCAGGTTTTCGGTTTTAGGTTTTACGGTTTTGTTTTTTCCTCTTTGAACGTGGGTGTATAATATAGCATATACGTGGTCGCCCCACTTCCACTGTTTATTCTTTCACGTTTCACGTACACCTAATATGGCATAATCAATTATTACTCATATAAGTACATTTTTTTACAGTCCGAATTTTACTACAGTTATAAATTTATAATACATATTTTGTGAATTTATTATACATTTATAATTTTCGAGAATAATAAATAATAATAATAATAATAATAATAATAATAATAATAATAATAATAA
>JAIUCT010000014.1:4368768-4410397 GCA_021307375.1 Tetraneura akinire | reverse complement strand
TAATAATAATAATAATAATAATAATAATAATAATAATAATAATAATAGGTATAATAACAAATAGGTATATAAATATTAGCAAAGGTGAAAGTGCGAACTCTGGTTGGCGTAACACCAACTATATAATTGGCTTCTAATTTTCCGACGTGTTTTTGCCGTATAGTTGGCGAACCTGAGTTTCCTCAATGTGCGTTTCCCGCCCCTTTCATTCCCCTACTGTTGCTGCCGCGGTGAGACTATGTTCTGCCGACTGCAGTATATAATATATATTGTATATACTATATTGTATATCCGACGACTGTGACCAATTTTGTTGTCTTCATAATAATATTACGTTTATACCGGGAAAATGTCATTTTCAACGGGTTTGTCCGGAGGAATATATCCATTCTGCATTTCGACCTAACTTGCATATTTTTAGCGTCATCGTCAAAGTGCCGCACAGGATGCGGAAGACACATTACTTTTGTAATCGGTCGAGTAGGAGTAGACTGTATAGTTTATACGATTAAAAAACGCCTTATAGTTTATAGATTTCTAATCAACAAACCTACATATACATTATAATTATATAAAATGGATAAGTACCGTTAAACTATTGTCCCGAATTAAATTTTGTGGACCGTAAAATAATCAAATTATTTGTTGGTATAATATACGAGTAAATCTATACAGGCTATACACGTGTATATTGGATATTATATTTGATGTATAAAATGCTTTAAAAATAATTTGGTTTAAATGTTCAATATTAACAAATGTCAACAAAGATTATGAATAGTTCAAAATATTTAATTTATACTGACGCATATAAATGCGTGTTTATACGTGTAATTCTGTAGCAGTTGCTCAAACGGTTTTATTTTACTTGTGTGTTTATAATAATGACGTGTAGATTCGATTTTATATACGACTGATATAATATTATGTATGTCATACATAAATTATCTAATTAAAAATATGATTAAGACATCGGGTTGAAATATTGAGTAGTACCTACTCTGTATAATATCATTTTACTAATGAACGTATTATTATAATAATAATTCTAAACTTTAAACGAAGCGCGTGGTATGGTAAAATATAATTTTAAAATTTCGATCCGTTCGACGGTGCGTTTAGAAATGTTGCCAATTTTAATTTAATTTTAGTACATTCATTTTATTGAGTAATTTTCGACTGATCAATTGGACCTACTATGTTAACATTATTTTATGAAAATGATTGGAATATTTTATACCGTGTTGTTGATTGAATGTTATGAATTTTGATATTACTGTATTTCTGTTGGTACATAAAATATATTTTATTTATTAATTTTTCCACGGGTAATTATAATTTTTAGTAGATATTTAATACCTTTAATTTATATAATTACATTTCGAAATAAATTGTAATAATAAAACAAAACGTTCATTCTCAAACATTTTTCTTCAATATTTAAATAGTTTTTTAGAAAACATTGCATACATAATATACATACATGCATATTATGTGTATATTAGGTATTATTATATTTTCCGTACAAATTTAAAAGTAGAATTAACTATAGTTAATATATATTTCGGTCATATTTATGATTTATTTATAATTATTATTTTAACTATGAAAATACTAAAATAATGTATTAATTCGTATATTTAAAATTTTATTTTTTGTTAGGTCGTAAAATTAATATTTATTAATAATTAGGTACATTATGTTTTATGAAACATTAAAAAATATATATGTACCTATACCTACAATAAATACATTTTATTTAGTATTAGTATATTTATACATTTATACCTACCTAGTACCTATATTTTATAAGTAGATGTTAATACTTATTTTTCTTTTTGGTGAATATTTAAAATTTATGCATAGTTCGCTTATAGACATTTTTTTTTTTTATTTCGACTATTAGGTATATTAATTTTTTATTATGTACCTATTAAAAAATAGTGTATAACATTAGGTATGTATTAATTTAATGTTTTTCTAATACTTTTGTCTATATTATGTATTTTGATATTCTTAAAAGATTTTCATTTTATTTTAGAAGAACTTAATTAAAAGTAGAACGTAGGTATTTGGATAATAGCATATGTTAAATACCTACTTTAATGGTTTATAAATTATAATCAGTTTGAAACTATTCGTAACTTAATTCCCATTGCTTTGTTAAACAAATTATTTAACATAATATACAATTTTTGATAAAAGCCCACGCATTAAGATAGATAATTTATTACTTATAATATATATCATGTTACGTTATGTAGTAAGTATATTTACTTAATTTTTAAATGCTGAGGTTTGCTTCAGTAAAATTTCCACTTTTAATAGAGAAAATAATATTAATGTTTACTCACATAGCGATAGCGACTTATTTCTGAAAATTGAACAATAATTTTTAGTAAGCAATTTATCAGTTAATTTTTGCGTTATTGCATGTAAGTGATTAATGGCCATTTAATTAACAATAATACGAGTACTTACATACACTCTTATTTGAAATAATCAATATTAATAATAGGTATAATATTTAAAAAGAACTTTGAATGTTTTTATTATTCATTATGATGTATATATAATAAATTAATAACATATACATTTGTATGTAAAATATAAAATAATTTGATCATTAAGTATCATTTATAAATTTTATACAAAAGAAATAAAAACGTAAATATTAATATTTGTTTTATGGCTACAATAATATAATATAATTATTATACTGCACTATTGGAATGAATTTTATGGAAAAATTATATTTTATCTGTACACGTCATGAATCATAATTTAACTGTATAGATTATATTATATTTCTTTATTCATCTTGTAAAAATTACACGTACCTATATAAAGAAATATTGATTATAATATTATGATTTAAAAAATGTAATAAACTTTGTTTTATATGATAAACACAAAATAGTCTATATTATGCTCTTGTTATTTAATCATGCCATGTTGAATTTAAATGATATGTATAAAAATTTATTATGAAATTAGAAATTGATTTTTCACGTTTTTTTTTTTAACATATTTGTATCTGTAGGTCTTAGATATAAAATAAACTTTTTATTAAATTTGTATTATTTTATTTTATATGTATATGTTATGGGCAAAAAGGAATTCGTGCATTGTGCACAATGATCGAACATTTTGGGCAAAGTAAGAAATATATTTTAAAACACGGGTTCTCAACCTGGGGGGCGCGCCCCCCTAGGGAGACGTGACAAAATTTCAGGGGGGGCGTGAAAATGAATATTTTTTTTTGTGCAAATAAATTCATTTAATATTAAAAAAACCTCATTGAAGTTATATTCATATTAATCCAATAACCAACATTAATGTACAGTTTATAAATATTATGCATACATCAATCTTATAGTGGTGAGGGGGGGAGGCGTGAACTCATAAAATAGTTTGAAAGGGGGCGTGGACCTCAAAAGGTTGAGAACCCATGTTTTAAAACGAGTTTTTCAAAAAACCTAAGTAGTTTGTAGTTTTCAAATATAAGGAATAGCTCAAGCGCCGCTTCACAACGATTCATGATGGGGCTACGCCCCAAATGGAACTATGGCATACCTACTCCATAATTCCATAAACCTGATACTGGTGTGTCCAGGCAGTGGTTTTGTATGACCTAACCCTCCTCCCCCCGCTTCATGAGACGTTAACATACGTTAACTTTGGTCAATGTAGACATTGGCAAAATTGGGCATTGTGCACTATGCTCGGGCATTTTTCACAATGAGTAATTTCTCATTTGGCCCTTAACACTTAACACATACATAAATATCATATTATAATATTATAGTTTATAGCATATGGCTTCGGCATAAAAAAAAAACAAATAAATAATATAATATAATAATAATATCATACTGAGTAATGAAATACCTACCAAAATGTATCGAATTAGTAAAAATAATAAAATTATTATATTATAATTTATTTAGGTATACTATAATACTCTTGTGTATTTTATTAAAATTGCAATTAATACTTAAATTAGTTTATAAATTATAATTAACCTGTTTTTTATTTAGCTGAATTTAAATTTTAACATTCCGAATACTGCAAAGGTGATAAAAACTATTATTAATTAAGTTCGTTATTTCGTCATTAAATATTTCTAGTTTTTAAATTATTTGTTCGTTCATTTTTTATAAGTATATTAAATATAATAAAATATAATGTAGAATCTTGATCTCTATTGAGAATATTTTATTAAAATGTATTACGGTGATGTATAAATTTATAAATTCATTGAGTTGTCCGCGCGTTTTTAAAAACTATTAGTAAATCGATATAAGGTGAATTACAAAATCTGCTTATTATTTGTGCGCGGTTGGGTGTATTTTAATTTTTTATACGGAATGTCTGTAACTTATTCGTGCAAAACAAATTTCGTTCAACGGCACAGGTGTCTGGTATACAATAATATATTTTTATACGCTCTCGAAGCTCCAATATTCCGAGATATTCATGAATTTGTTCTATATCGACTAACGAGAATTAATAAATCGGTTAAATTAAAACAATACACGGTATTTGATATTTATAATAATATTGTGTGTACTTATACGTTATACTGTACACAAAATTAATTTCCAAGCAAGAATAAAATAATAGTCTAGAGGCAATCTTGTTGTTACTATGTTTCGTGTTATTACGTTCACCGCATGTTATATACATTGACGTGTGCGTTTTTCCTCGTCAATAAAAACGGACGCAAAAAATAACTACCGTATTGTTTTGCACCGGAAAAATATAAATGACTAAAAAGTTACAATGCTATCCACCGCCCCTATGAACTGACGTCACAGCGACGCTTTTGACCGACGTTTATTTAATTATTATAATTTAATATAATATTATTATCAATATATTGTTGGTAGTACTATTACAATATTATTATTATATACGTATGCGCAATGTGTAATTTTTTATTTATTTATTTATTTTTTTTTTTGTCCATCACACGTGGTGTAATGGTAGTGGGCGGTCGCGTACATGTATTTCGTGAGTTCGTGACGCTGACCGTCGTAAAAAAGGTCAAAAAAAGTTGTTAATTATAATTTTTTTCGTCGTTTTTACAATGCCGTTCATCAAGCAAACATAACAATGATGCAAAAAAAAAAAAAAAAATATATATATATAGTAGAAAAACTGGCAATTTATGTTTTAAAAAATCGTTAAAATTTTGTATTTGTTTTCGGACATAACACGTACACGATATTTATTCTTTATACATCATGATGTGCAATAGAAAGCTAATGAACGTCACATAATATTATTATTATTTTTATTATTATATTATCATAAGGTGTTTCAATGGTAAGCTAAGCTACGATAATAATACGAACCGCGTATAATAAATGACGGGTGGGTAGAGGGGTTTGGCCGTATACGACGACCGAAGCACATGGGCTCAGTTATTGTTGTTGCGCATGTTACGTCGCCACTACTATTACCGTCCGTCCAAGTTACTCTGAGCAACTACACAACACGTTGTTGTCTGCTGCTGCTGTCGGCGACGACGAAGACGACGATGGCAATTGCCTCCTCCGCCGCCGCTGCCCACGGTATGAAGTATAGTACACGTTAGCACGCAGCCCGTCGCTGGGATTTCGAGTAATCAATGCGACGTTGCCGCTGTTGGTGCACGGTGGCCGCCCACCGCCGTACAAAATCGGCAACCGTAGAATCGTGACCGTTTTTCAAGTGTATGTATATAAATGTATAATGTATGATGTATATACATACGATGTAATGCTAGTAAAAAATAATAATACATTGTATATTATTTTCAACATTGTATGTGCGTGCATGCGCGTTCGCCAACTCAACTCGTTTTCTACTGCTATTCGTCGTCGTCGTCGTGTTTACCATCCGATTCCGCCGGCGAGTAGTGACCGCAGTTCGGGTTTTTTTTTTTTATTTAATAATATATACTCCCTTCTCTCGAATTATAATAATATGCTATACTGATTTTTTTTTTTTTATACTGCCCCGAAGAAAACAGCTCGTTGGAAACGCGAACATCAGTGAAAGAGGACGGTGATGCGGGGAAATGCGCGCGCAAAACGACGATGATCACGGTGTATACTGCGTGTCTATGACTCTGCGTCATCGGCAAGTTGACTTGGAACGCTCGCGCGCGCTTGGTGCGTCTACGGCAACAACAACAACCGTTGCCACCGCCGCCGCGGCGATTTGACTATTATTATTATACACGACAGCGACGTTTAGTCACATAATAATATTACGTATGCTATTACCGAATAGTGTTATCACTTTATCACTGTTATGCTAAGCTGGTAACGTGTCATGATCGCGACTGCGCCCCGAACCCATTTAACCCATTCTTTTACCTCGCTAAGCGTACGACCGACGAGACCACCCTTACCACTTACGCCGCCGGTTACTGATTGTACCGGGTTTCATTTTTCTCGTTTTGGCCAACTTTGAACTAACCGCGTTGGCGTCTTGTCAAACTGGCACGGGCATATCGTTCAAAAATATATAGCGAAACTACGCTACCGCACGCCCGGCGAGATGAAGTCTGGTTGAGCAATATAATAATAATAATGTTGTAGAGTACACATTAGTACACAACGGCACGAATTCAGATTTTATGTGGTCGTATTTGTTTTTTTTTTTTTTACGTACGATTAAGTATTCGTAACATAGTTTGTTGTTTGTTATGTTCGTATAGTGGCTGTACTACTATTTTGTTTCTTAATAAACGTCAATATTACTAATAATATTTTTTTAATATTCTTTTTATGACAACTTATTATGAGCGGAGACCTCATTGAACTATGTTTAGTGTATATTTGTGTTCTTCGGATAGGAGTTTATATCGAGAGAAAATTAAAACAGTAGTAATTTATGCCGAACGTTTATATTTACAAACATTTCATATTATGTATACAGGATCGTATCTTTAGTTGTTGTGTTATTATTGTTATCTTTGTACGTATTACATAATCAAATCACAGCACATAATATTGTATTTTAAATTTTTAAATTTTTTTTTTCTCGTAAAATACGCGTCTGAACCATTAATATTATAATATGAACGTTATTATTTTCTATAATAATAAAATGAATTATATTCGCGTACAATACGATAATTATTGCCATTCGAAACGAACATGATGAAGATTGAAGGTCACGTATTAATGTTTAAGTAAACTTGTAGTAATGGAGGATATATAATTAAAAAAAAAAATATTTAACGTGTTGTCATGATTTCGCGAATGATCATTGAACGTGGATTGTTTAATTCTCTAATTTGGCATTAAGTCCAAAACGTCGCGCTGATACAGAATACGATAAATCATTATTATAAGTTAATATACTACTAATACTCTGGTGGAAGGTGGAACGCCCTCTCACATAAGAGACTACATAGTCGTGTTTAATGAGTCTTTATAGTTTAAATATTCTTTTTTGTGTTACATACGCAAAATTTATTTTTAATTTGCAGTACAAAAACGTGTAAACAATGGAATTTCAAAACAAAATTATATTATGTTTGATACGTTTTTATTTCTACTTTTCCGCACGACGTGTAATATGATTGTATGGTAAACTGGTGAATCGCGAATGAAGATCCGGTGATTGTCTATTGTCATTAGAAATTTAGATCTTGGAAGTTTATTTTTTAAATTATCGCTTTTACTTGGTTAGATGTAACAAACGCTAGAATCAACAGATAGCGTCACACGTTCGTTACAAGATAACTTTATAACCATAATATTAATATTAACGCACGTGTCGTTGAAGTCAATAGTCTGACGGTGTATTATTGTTTGGATATTTATTAATTATTTGTTATTGAAAATAATTTTTTTTGTTTTTGTTAACGTTAAAAAATTTATAGTTTACTAATACGATTCAAATTTTCGTATTCCATACTTGGAATATTATATATTTTTAATTTTCATAAAAATAATATATTTTAAAGTTTTATAAAATTAAATGTTTGTACTGGGTAAATTAAAATAAAATGATTGATTATGTGTATTTTACAGAGATCGTAAAGTTTGTAGGTAAATGGTATAGTTATTTACGATTTACCTACTGTTTAAACCTATAAGTACATTTCCAATTTATCATTTGTCATTCTTACAATTTCTTATTTCTCTATATATCTATATATATTTCATAACATAATATATATTTTAATCATTATAAATTACAACTATCCCTACTATTTATATTATTGTAAAATATCGATTATTATTAATAATACTGATTTGTTCATCATACGCATAACGCATTACAATAATAATTATTATGCAATAAGTATATTATTTCAATATTTATTCATTTCGTTTTATAATTAAACTTTGTTTAAAAAGAGCGTTCCTGTATATTGATTGACGTTGTGTCATTCCTCATTCGTATGTTATTGTTTCAACTCAAACTTAAAAATGCCATATAGGTATAACGTTTAAGTATGGATAAATGATCATGAACAATTTACGATAATAGGTAGGTATATTATAGTAGTAGGTAGGTATTTGGTTAAATATGCGAAATATGTATAACTATATAAGCATGACAGATTTATCTATTTAATTTTAAATATATCCCTGAGAGAATATTATAAAAATACCTAACAAAAATAAACATATCGTCAAACGTGCTCGTATTAATTTGAAATAATATACGTATTTTTACAATAGATAGGTATAATAAATATGCGTAAACAGGAATTGTGTAATAATTTCAGCACAATGTATCATAATATAAATATTTTAAAGCATTTATCATGATCGTCGTGTATATTGCCACATTTGTCACTGTGTATAATAAAATACAATTTACGTAATTACGTGCACGCATTTTGTACCCGCGAAAAATCAGCACACATAATATTATTACGCGCAAGATTTTGTAGCGATACGTTTGCAACAAAAATAAGCTGGTGTTTTGGCATGAGAGACTTAGGCAGACTTCCAAAATTTTCTATTAAACCTCTCCTATACTAAGTCCTATATCCTATTTCCTCCCTTTTTATATATATTTATAAAATTATATGATTTCCCCATTATATATTAATGTACCTAACACTAAAAAAATATTAAACGTTATTGAATTATTAATATCAAAATGTTTTAACTTTTCATTATTCATTATATTATAATTTATGATACGCGTTATTTTAATTTCATATATTCCAAATAAAGTTATAAATAATGATTATTTATTATGATATCGAATGACGACATCCGATGCCCTGTAATAGTACAGATTACAGATTAAATATTTATTTTTTTAAATTATTTATTATTATATTATATTGGATGTTATTAATTTTTCGTGCAAGTCGTTGCCTGTTTAGAAATAATTTATATTAAATATACTTTTAAATTCATACCTAAATCCTACCTAAATTAATAAAATTTCAAAAAAAAAAAAATTCACTATTGTTCGTTAAAAAATAATAAATTTCCTTTTATATTATATATAATAGATTCCTATATTTTAAATGGGTTCAATTTCATTTCATTAATTATAATTATTATCCTATGCGGTTAGAATATATTTTTGACCAAGTACATCGTGTAATATTATACAATTTATTTTTATTATATTTTTAAAGTCAAACTTTTATTTAGTTCTACATTTTTCTATTGCTCATAATCATGAACATACAAAAACATACGTCATCATTTTATAAGTTTTTATATGTTTTAAAAACGTATATAATTTGCAACGTATAAAATATAGAATTATAAATACCTGCATATTATAATTAATGCTGCACTTGTGCTAATCACATGAAATAAATAATAATACACATTATAAAATTGTTCGATATATAATATATACATGTATATTTTAACTAGGTATATTTGTATTATAATACTAACCGGCAGGCTAGTTTATTATAATATAACACATTTATATAGATAATAATAATATAAAAGTCTGTTGCTATGCAGAATGAATTTAATAGCCTATATGCCTATATATGCGTAATTTATTTAATAAAAGTCAGTAATATTGTACTTGAGCAATTTCTTCATCGATGTTTATAATTTTTAGTAAAGTATGAGATTTGAATAATTTAAAGAAACACATTATTTTAATTATTTGATTTTTATGTATTAATATACAATTTATTACCTGTAAAATTGCAAATATGTAAATATATTTTGTACGTTATACAGTTTAATATAATATTTTATAGTATAAGCGTTATTTTTCAATTTTTGTATTATAATATTTAATATTTTTAATTATAATATTTTAATATTTATTATAGGTAAATAAAATGTATTATGTTAAATATATTATATAATATATAGTTGTCATGAGAAAAACTATTAAAATAATTAATTCAATTTTATTTTATTTTATTTTATTTTGTTTATTGGACAGAGATAAATTTTAAATATCTCGTATATTACATTTTATAAATTATTTTTCTCTTAGAATTTTTTTAGAAATTTATTTTTTAATACTTGAACTTAACTACAATAACAATTTTTTGAATGCATATTTAATATAAATATTATTTAAATATTTATCACATTATTATTTAGCATAATATATATTTTATAAGTGATATTATGCAGAATGATTTCATGCAATCGTTATCGAATTTATTCAAATGTCTCTTGTATTATATTATGCTATAATACACATATTATTATACATATATCATCTCAATTTATGTCATCAATTGGATAAAATTATGCGATAAAAAGTGCATTAGAACACGTGTACTGTAATTTTTTATATAAATTATGCTACTATCTAACACTTACTTATAATAGTAGTACATCATTTGTAATTCAAGCCCACAGGCTGTATAGAGGTTGTTGACATTTGAATTTTTAGTACATTTTAAAACATTTATTCTTAAATATTGAATTCAATGTTAAATTCATGAAAGGCTGGAAAGTTATTGATTCGACTGAAATAAAAAAAAAAAAAAAAATACGTGTCGACATTTCGTATTACTATACTGTGAAATACTGACACATGGAACGTATGCTATAACGTTAAAAAATATAAAAAAATTATTTTTGAAATTCTAAATAAACAGAAAAAAAATACAGTACCTATTTATTATAATATGAAATAACCATTTTTTTTTCTTAACATAACATAATGCTCTCAGTCAAGAGCTTAAAATTGTTTATAAATTATGTCATGGTAAAAATATGTAACATAATTTTATTGTCATATATCCATATATTATTGTATTAAAATCCGGTCAGGTTATTAACTGAATTAATAAGAGTTAATAATGTGTAGTTGGCAATTTTAACGTCAGGTATACTCGTATTATATACACGTTTTGCGCGTGTACAATAAAATAGTATACATATTTTTTTTTTTTTATTATTTATGAAAAAGTATCGATTTATTTTAATTGTGAAACCTTCGCCCAATATTAAATATATAATTTTTACGAATTTACCATCATTTATCATAATTATTATTACTTTATTAGTATTCGATAACATCATAAAAAAACGTTTTGTATAATATTATAACTCATTCCAATAACATTGACGTGTAATAATTAATAATTATTTTATAAAATGGTACGGGTAAGTTACAGTATTTAAAAATATACACCGAATTATTGTAGGTGTATTTAATTATACTTAAATCGTATATTGTATCTACAATTTCTACCACCTAGCTCACATGGTGAAGAGACCTCCACGTCTACACGCCGTTTACATATGCATTTTGGATGTACATTTTATTGAACATCACGAACTTGAGTCGTGTACTCACATATATTTTATTATACGATATATTATATTAAAATATTAGTAGCATTGTATTTTTTTTAGAATATTATAATGTTATTATAATATAATAATAATAATAAGTGCGTTAACATAATATTGTAATAAATAATATAATAAATATAAATCTTGTATTTTATCGCGCGTTGCACTTTCAATATACGCGATTATAGACGACTGTCGATGATAAGACGAACAAAAACTAGAAAAAAAAATGTTACCTATCTAGAAAATAAAATAAAAAAAAATTTCGCCGCTGCGCACGTGAGAATTGTTGTCGAACGTTTGTATGTGTCTAATAATATTATATCATTATACCGTGTACACATCACACACACACACACACAAATCGTATATTGTGTGTTATATTGTATTTAATATACGAATTTATAAATTATATTATTATACATATCGTGTCGTTCTCTATCGCACGAAAGTAGCAGCGACGGTTCGCGAACACGTTCCCCGTCGATGGGCGGTGCATGGCGGTATGGGCGATGGGGCCCCCCGTGACGTCACCGTTGACGTGCAGCTTTACGGCTGTGTATAATAATATTATAATATATTGCGAGCTGATGTGCCCGTCGCGCAGCGATTCTCCTAAAACTGCTTTCGGTTTCCAATGCCTCTCGCCACTTCGCCAGTACCATTCCCGAGCTCAGACGCGTCGACTCCTCCGTGGTGCGCTCGCGAATTTATTTTTGTATTATTACCTAAATTAATATTAATTACAATTGATTCACACGCCGTAGTATATAATATTAACGTTAACGTGTTTGGACGTGGACTTTATAAAAAATAAAATAAAACAATACAATAATATAATAATATACTTTGTACGATTAATACTAATATGTTTTATTATGGTTTTCATCGATATAATGTCATTATTATAGCACATAAATGCACCTCAGTGCGACCATAAATTTTAATATCATTAACAATAATAATTATTTTATCTTTGTCAACACAATTATGGGAGTGTTGATTTTAAACGTGGACACTTGGGTGGCACCGCCGAAAAAACAATGGATAAGACATTATCTGTTGGGTACACGCATATATCTATATCTATTTATATATTATATATATATACATTATGCATAGTATTATAATAGCATAATACATTATAACAATAATATCGTTCGTTATGTTAATTAAACGTCACGTTTTTGTTCTTTTCGTGGATTTATATAATTTATGCATTATTATTGTCATATTGCCATATTATAATTATTGATAATTTTTATTTATTTATTTTTAGAAGAGCCTCTATCGAATAACAAGGATGCTGGCTACCATCCTACATCGGTGACGTTGCCTAGCTCCGATTTACCGGCGTCATTAAACCATATCGAACCGCCGTCCACGCCACCGAGGCAACAACAACAACCACCGCCACCGCCTCCGCCACTGAAACCACAACAGCCAGTACCACTACCGCTACCGCTACCGCAACAGCTACTGCAGCAACAGCCAACCACCCCCGTCCTATTACAACAGCAGCAGCAGCAGCACCAACAACAACAACAACAACATCTCCATCACGTGTATAAGCCGGCCGCTGTAACCGGTACTGCATCAAACAACAATAATGCGACCACTGTCGCCAATAATCATGACGAAAATGCCGCCGCGCTGTCTTTGGCTCAAGATCTCAAGAGACGCACCGGGTAAGTTTGGGTCATTCATCTTATATTATATTATTATCGTCTTTTTCGACAATCCAAACAGCGGTTTTGACACAAATCAATGTTAAATTTAGACGTTTCTTTGAATATATTTCTACGGATATTGTGTATAATAATTATTAATGTACACCGTTTTGGAAATTACAACTTAATTCTATCACCCCATTGATAAGGTGTTATATTAATGTACACCGTTTTGGGAATTACAACTTAATTCTATAGCCTCATTAAAAATGTTGTTAATTTAGCATCCTACGTTTACATAAATATTAAATATCATAATAATGTAAGTAGATTGAAAAAATGTTATATTTGAAAATTTCATTCAATTACACGTATTATAATATAATACCCATCGACTATATTGTATATGGTCATACGCATTATATAAAAATGTTTGAAATAAATCATTGAATTTTTATGTTTGCTATTCTGTTATAATATTGTTCTGGAAATTTGAACTCAAATCGAAACATAAAATAATAAAAAAAAATTGTTACAAAATAATTTATTTTATACACAATATTTATTTAAAAGTTTATGAAAAAAAATGTCAGTTTCGATATATTATTATATACATTTATATAATATGTTGAAACTGCAAGTTGGCGTTTGCGGTTTAACAGCTGATGTAAGAGGCATAGTGCCAACACGCGTTATAATAATATAATCAATTATAGTTTTAAGTATTTGTTGCAAAGTCGGGTTCTATATCAGTGTACCTTTTTAAGGCATGCGATGCCTGATGTGTTTTTAGTATAACAAATAACTTGTTGAAATATTATATGTTTAAAAAGTATCTAAAATGCAAATACGAAAAAGAAATTTATAAACATTTCGTAATATAATGTATATTAAATATTATAAAATATATGTATTCAACAAATAAAATATAGTTTATTTGTTCTAATTATTAATTGTAAATAGTAAAATTAGTTTTGTATTATGTATTTGAGAAGAATAAAAAATTTATCACGAAGAAGATACAAACGATTTTACTTTTGATTTGTTAGTTAAATTTTTATTAAAGCTATATTAAGCAGTACAAAAAAAAAAAAAAAATAATAATAATTATAATAACAATAAATAAAAACACTTATAATTATCGTTATATACAATATAAGGTGTCGTTTTAGATCTGGCACCAGAGAAGTGCACAATAAATTGGAGAAGAATCGACGTGCGCACCTCAAAGAATGTTTCGAGCTACTCAAGAAGCACGTACCTGCGTCTCAAGACGAAAAAAAGACTTCGAACCTGAGTATACTCAGGAGCGCAATCCGGTATATTCAGGTAACACGATTTATCTATCATTTAATATAATCATCAAAAGTCTATGCTTATTATGGCTATTATAATTTCGTATTATTATATTATTTAAGAAAGAAGTACCTACTCATTTACCTACACATTAATAATTCTAATGGGTTGTATCTGCTCGTTATATATATATAAATATAATAATATATTTAGTTTTAATATGCATGGACATAAACATCATCCTTCTTGTCGTATGGATTGGCACACATTCACATTGTTTGTACGCGATATACGTAGGAGGTCATTTACAAAATAAGTGAACTCCAAACAATGGCCTCGTGCGTTTTTCAGATTTATTTTGTTTGCGTAAATATACCTACATTGGTTATTGCCGAATGTCGATAACTATATTTATGTATGTCTACATATAATGACCAAAATGAAACCGAAACCATTGATTGTGTAGTAAAAAAGCTAGTTGGAGTCGGCTTGTTGGATATTACCTATAATATTATAATATGGTTATCTTTATTATGTTCGTATTAGATTTTAGTACCTACTACATAGTATACATACGTGCAAATATTGTGATTTTATTTCTATTTTTCCGATGTAAGTTAATTAATGTGTGTTGCGCTGAACCATACGTAAGTACGTACTACGTATAGTACGCACTTCTACTACTTTTCTAACCAACTATACATGTATATATATAATTAATTTTTTACCCAAGTCGTATGCGATTCTCTACTCATGCCGTCTTCGCTCGGTAAAAGTACCTGCAACGTTTTTATCATATATCATTGTAATATATTAACGATGATTGACATCTCACAATAATCGTGGTTATACTTAAATCGTATCAAGTCGCGCCCTTGAAATATGTTTATAGATGCCGTTTATAACAAAGTACGTATAGTTACAATTTATTCGCGTATATTTTATATATAATAATTCATTTGTGCTTGAGGTCAACTTCTCCAAAAAATATATTTACGCGCATTCAATGTCGTATATGTGTTTATAATGAAAAAATTTAAATTTTCCTCTCACTTTTCGTTTGTTTATAGAGTTTTTACATTATTGTTTTTAATGTTCAGATATTTTTTTCTTTTTTAACCAAACCGGTAGGTACGTAAAAGAATCTTAATAAACTATTGAAGAACTTTTTTATCGCCTGAGATGGTCCTACTTCCTAGCATATATGTATAATATTTCTTATTCGGTAATTTATTCTCAGAAATTCGTAATATACGCTCTGCAGTCTCAATACTAAAACTGTTAAAAAACTATAAAATTAAAATTAACCGAGATGGCAATATTGTTATGTATATAGGTACATCGGAGGGAGAGGTGATGGCGTTGTGTGTGTTTATTTATATAATATTATATTTATATTATTTGGTCCACGTGTCTTACTCCTCAAATATATACGATATAATGTTATGAAATAAAATACGTAGAGTAATCGTTTTTTGTCCATCACGTTCGTCTCCACCACACTTTGCGCCCACGTAATTTTATCCACATGGTTCACATGTGCGTAACCATGACCTACAGACGGCGGCGATGATTTTTGTACGCGCTCTGTGCTCACGGTGCGCATACATACGAGCATACACGTATTGTATACCTTCATATATTTATAACATTTTACTTGTATACGCGGGACGCGGCAATGGGAAACTTGAGTATAAGCTCAAAAAATTATATTTGAAATAAAAATTGTCGCGATATAAAATATTTTTAAATACATTTATAACAGCATAGACTATTATTTATTTATACATATACCACACTTATTCGTGTATCCATGTATAAGTATAATGAATTATTAAATAACTTAGTACCATACAGTACAATGACTTTTTTAATCGTATTATTTGTACATAAAATATTGTGTATTTATTTCTAATTTTTCCACATTTTTATCGCAGACGTAACTGAAATAATGATATAATCGTGTTTTCATTCGGACACGTACGAAATAATCATTGAGACCTAAAACCCATCATCACCAATTCACTTCAGTGGACATTAATGACATTGCAGGCTCCACCTTTTTTTTTTTTTTTTACTTATTAAATCCTATTTCCAGGAATAATAATTTTATATTATATGAATTTTAATATTATGTAATAAAAAAAAAAGCTCATACGTTGTATTATTTACGTCGTATTAAACGTAAGCTGCGAATGTTAAACATCGAGTCGTGTAATTTTTTTCGTTCACGATCGCATATTATACGATCGTTTTATGATTTGTGAAAGATATCGTTTTCTGTCATTCATTCATTATTCATACACATATTATTACATCATGAATGTATTAAGTTTGTATTTACTTCAGAGTTCGGACAGATTTTCCATTTTCGTATTATAGATACACGCATAATATATAATATAATGAATATAGTATATTAAGCTATAGGTAATAATATACTAATAAAAATATTCATGTTTTTCTGATATTTTTCCTCTGCAACACATTTAGGTATTTCTTCGATGAATAAAAATCTGATTAACTACATAGTTTTATTTTTATCATTATATTATTCTATGTGCCTATGTTTAATAGTATATACAGTATACTTTATTAACAATTTTCATTGGTTTAAATATTCCTAATCAATTCCAATAAAATCTCAATTTTTAACCGTTCATGAATAAAACAGTTATATTATTTTTTAAATTTTAATAAGTACGTGCTTGTATTATTCTATTTTTTATTTTATTAACTGTTATGTGCGTTGTTCAATAATATTATTAAATATTTAAATTAATAATATCTTCTTCAAATAAACATGCATTAGCTAGTTTTGAGCTTTATTATAATATAATTACTATATAATATTCTTATTCTTTACATAATTACAATCAAAATTATAACAGAGTGGTTGTGATTTTTACCAAGCGTGGTGTTCATCAACTATCCGTGCATAATTAAAAACAAAAAAAAATGTATTTTTTTTTAAATATTTATATAATTTTATATTATCTGTATACATTTTTATACCAATTAAAAAATAATAGTAAAAATTAAAAAAAAAAAAACACTCAAATTCAGAAAAAATGACTTATCGTGTATAGTTAAATACGTTGTTTGGCCACAATGTTACCATTTTCAATACGGTATATTATGTAGATTGCGGTTTTACGTATAATAACGAAATACAAATTCACATAATAAAAGTAAATTTTTGGTTGATTTGGGTGTTTTTTTTTTATTCATTTATTAGTTCTTATTATTATTATTATAATATTAAGTACAAGTGTTCTTCTTATAAAATAAATTAAAAAAAAAAAAATCAACTATTATACATCTTTTTTTCTGATATTATTGATATATTAAAATATAATAATACCTACTAGTAGTTTGAGAGTTTTAAACTTTTAGTTAATTATTAAATTTTAATAATTAATTTTTTTTTAAAGAATGACTTCAAAGATAAAGTTATTTCCTGGCACTTAAAATAATTAATATTTAATATCAAAGTGAAACTTTGAAGATATTTTATCACATTTTACCTATTCTCAAAATTAAATGAATCATAATAATATGAATAATTGTGGGCACCATTTTTGAATTGGATTCATTATTTGTTGGCAAACAAGACCGAATTTAAATTGCAATAATTAATTTCTATATTTTAATAATATTATATTATTTAATTGTTCGTTATTCATTACTCATTTTCATTAGTGTTTTGCAGTTGACCTTCGATGTTTGCGTGTGTGCGATATTATAGTCGGACGTTAAACTTGCACCTGTCAATATTTTATTTTTTTTTATTTAAATTTTTTTTTTAAGCGCGTATATTAAGTAGCATATAATAGAGGTATACATTGTATACAATGTATAGGATATTCGTGGTATTTTTGAATGATAAAAATAATAATACGACTTAATATAGGAGTCATTTTAGGAAGTTAATGCAACAAATTTGAAATTTGATGTAGATAACAATTAATAATTTATACTCACCGACAGTTATTTTTATTTTGTCATAGGTGTTGAGACGAAGAGAAAGAGAGCTGGAACATGAAATGGAAAGGCTAGCAAAAGAAAAGATATGGGCTCAAGCTAGGCACACGTCTCTGAAAAGAGAGCTGGCCGCCAAATGGGATCATATTGATTTCAGTAAACTTTTGCCGGACTTGCCGCCCGACGTGATGACCTGCAGGAAGACTACGAGTGAGTTACCTAATTATCTATTAGTTATTATAATATTTTATATTCGTACAATATTATCTATGTATCTATATTTCATTATTTGATTACCATTTTCAAGTTGCCACAAGTATAAATGGAGATTTTGAAACGGAAAGGGACGCTAGTATGGTTACTAGTGACGCAGATGACAGTAAACTCAGTGCTCTGTATAGTAGTACATCATCGCTGTCCAGTTCCTCACCACCCACTCTGCCGCTTATCTCCGACATCACTCCCCATCAGGTGCAAGTCGTCAGCACGTCACCAATGATGGGGAGCACCATTCACATAGTTCCTCAGACCAGAAACTCGTCTTCATTACCACCACCCAATGCTTTGCAACAACAAACGCTCACATTTGTCCATCACAAAGACGCTCTGAGTAAGTTATTTGATAAATCATTACATTCGGAAATACAATTTTGAATGAAGTTCATCAGATAATATATGTATTGATTAAAAATGTTTACGTTTATCAGTTTCTACGTTCAATATATAATTGTATATTGATGTATATTCAAAATGTAATATCCACATGAAACCTACATTTTCAGTTAATTTATTTAAATTCTACAGATTTTTTGATTTTTATAATATTAAATAAATAATTAGATTGATAATTTGTATTCATGATTTTTTAGATCAACATGATGGTACTACTCAGGCGGTATTGACCAAGGTGTCGAATGGTTCGTTTACTTTGTATGGCGACCCAAAACTAACACCCAATCGTTCCAAAGTATCTCTTGCAGGTATACAGAAATAATATATAATACAGATTATTTATTATACTTACACATGTTAGATAACTATGTGAATTAAAATACCTTTACTAATATTATACACAATAATAATCACTTAGTATTTTAAATATATAATTGTTTTATTTATTATTTATTTTTATATATATTTTGATCCTCAGGCATAAAAATTGGTACCAGTGTGATTGATCATTCCAACAATACAACTTCTGCACCAATTAGATTGCTGCAAAATAACATAGTGGCAGCACAAACATCGGGTAAATAAATGTTTTATTATTATTGTTCACTAGAAATACCTATTTAATTATAATTGTAAATTTTTATTACAGTTGTAAATAGAGGACAGTCCACTCCAAATCATGTCATAACTCGGCCGTTACTCCTAACTCATCATCATACTAATAATTCTTCTCCAGCTCATTTAGTACTATCTACATCTTCTTCTAAGGTACAAAACTACAAACATATTTTAATGATGTTTACTTAAATAATAATTATTTTGTATTTAAATTGTTGTTTTTATTATAGGCGGTAGCAATTCCAAATCAGCAATTACCGCCATTATCTAATGGTCATCTTATAGTCAAGCCAAGTGCGATGATGGTTATGAATAACTCACAGCCTAAATCACACAATTCCGGCCACAAAGCATAGCATTCACTGATCTTAATGTTAAATTATATAAACTATTGTACAATAATACTAATTTTTGGGGGTTTTTGGTAATAACAGCGTATAAAAATAGTTTTAATAACAGTTAAAAGAAAAAAACACTATTTGTACCATGTATTTATATATAGACTATGATGAAATTATTTTATTATATTTATTTCAAAAACCTGACATCTTTAAAAACCTATTGTAAATACTATAGTTTTAATTTTATTTATAAAAGTTTAAAAAAATCACACTAAAAAGTTAATTATCGTAATTAAATATATTTGTCATAATGACAATTTTGTTTATGTGTGTTGCATATAATTCCAAATGTTCTTTCACTTTAAGATTTGCTAAATTAATATCTTAGATTAATGATCATTTATAAATGGGTATAGAAAAATACATATTGTGATCTGCCTAAATTTTTGGTTTCCATACAATTCATAATTTTATATATATATAATTAATAATTATATATTATATTAGTAATTGTAAAACCAAAAGATTTACAATAAGCTAAACAAGGTGTTTATGTATTCTTAACTAAAACATATTGAAAGTATGGATGAAAATATAATGTTTTGTATTTCACATTTATTGATTTCATACTTCAAAGTACATATTTAATAAATAATCGCCTTCATTTAAAAAAAATATACTAAACTAAAATTTTCATAATATATTTTGAAAATGTTAAGAAAAGTATTAAAATAAAAAAAAAATAACATAAGATATTTAAAATTGTAATTATGGTTAAGTTGTATCAAACATAATTACAACAATCATTTTTATTTTAAAAAAAAAACATACTTCATACATTTTCAAAATGTTGCTTTTTATATATATATAAATATTTAACATAAAACAATTTAAATAAAAACTATTATAATTGTAATTTATATTATGTTCATAGGCGAAACTACTAACAGAATATCTGTATATACAAAAATAAGTATTATTTTCAGATGAAAATATTTTAAAATAAATTGAAATGATTTAGGTATGTTAAAAATGTTTTTAAAATACATATATAATTATATAAATAACTATAAAATAGGTCATTTTTTTCTTATGAGAGTAATATTGATATTTTAATGTAAAAGGATCAAGTTTCGCTTATGATATTAAAATATAAAATACAAATTTTCAATTAATTTATATTTTACTCATTGAATTTAGAATATTAATTAAAATGAAAAAATTTTTACATAAAATAACAATATATATTATGTATGTAGTATGTATCATAATATGTAATACGTCCATAAATATTATATATGGTAACTATAACAATCTAAAACATATAATAAAATAAAAACAAATATTAACTTTCTATAGAATAAATCAGTCCGAAACAGGTGAATTAGTTGTAATGGATTTCAATAACTTATAACATTGCATTAAATTTTTACGATCGCCAATTTTTTCTAAAGTGCGAGCTGCTTCAGATAACATACCAGCCCTTATACCAGGTGGTGATAGAAGAGACATGGGTAAATGTTTACATGCCATGAATAATGCAGTTGCATGTTCTCGTAGACCAACTGTACTTTGTTCACCTTTACCTAAAATGGTAAAAATAAAAATAACCAAGTGTTTTTTAAAATTTAAACAATACAATTATTTAAATCAAATTCTTAAGTTCATACCTTTGGTACAAATAATAAATTGTCTTGTTGATCTGTGCCTTAAGCTACGGTCGAATAGTTGTTGGGTTTTTGTTGGTGATGCTCCAGCCATTAATCGTGCTGTTGCTTCATATAAGAATACTTTAGCCGTAGCAAACTATAAATTTTAATATAATTTTTCATATACAGAAATATTAAGTAAGTCAATAAAATGGTACAGTTATTTTATACAATTATTAATTATTTTTATATATAATGTATAATATATTTATGTATATGATTAAATCATTTGTTTGATAAAGTCATTGTTATTTTTATATTGGAATCATAAACTTTATAAAATCCCATAAAAACAATATTTTGTAAAAGTGCTATTATGTGGACTATGGAGTACTCATTAATTAGTGCAAATATTACGGTTACTTCCTATATTTATTAGATCAAATTAAAATGTTTGAATCTTTAAATTAAAATAAATATTTAAAGTACTTCTAATTACTAAAACTTTTATTTATTTTAATTAAGAAAAAATGGACAATAACCTCTTTATAAAGTAACTTTTTAATATGATTCAGATTAAGAAATATTGTAAAAAAACTCATACCACTAAAAGTTGGTAGTTGGTACAAGTTATAACTAATAATATAAATATTTACTTGGTGTGACAACTAGTGGCGTAGCATGGGCTTCAATAGTGTATGCATTAAAAAATTGTTTTACTATATTTTTCACGTTGAGGGGTTTATATTGTTTAATGAATTCAAATATTGTAATATATTAAAATTTACAATATACTTATACTAATAAAAATAATACGTAATACTATTACTTCATAATGCACACAATGTACTATACAGGCATTAAAACCGAACGTATCTTACCCTACGCCACTAGTGACAACTAGTACAATACTATTTACATAAATAATCTTTATTAAAAGTAACCAGAAACTAAAATAAATGTCTTACTGGTACAAATTGTGCAATTTTCCGCAAAGAAGTTAAATCTTCTTGGAAGCTTTTCAAATTAGAAAATTCTAAATTCACATAGCCTGCGGGCATTTTCTTACATTCTTCTTGCCATGACAACATTCTTGTCTCCAATAACCAATCACAAGCCAATAATAAAGTCATCTATTTAAATTTATTTATTCAATTATAAATTATAAGTAAAAAAATTACTCTTATATAGTTTTTACACTTACAATAACTATTGGTGGTGGTTTATTAGTTTGTAAAAGGATTAATGTTTCTGATAATATTTTGCTAGCCTCATGACATTGATATTCTAAAATTCTAGGCTTCATTGTTTGAACTACTTTTCGACATCTGTAAATAAATATATATTTATTATTTAATTTACATAAGTTCTTGTACATCATTTTTAATATTCCTTACTTATATGCCGCTAATACAGCTTGTGCTAATGGATCAACTAATAAACTTGATGGAACATTCAATATATGTTTATTAAGTAAATCTATACCACTATCTTCACCTAAAATCCAATAAGTACCAGCAGCAAACATTGCTCCCCACCATGCAGCTTTTTCATCTTCAACTGTATAAATATTATAAAACTTTTTTTTGTAATAAACTTATTTATCAATAATTAAATTTTATTTACCATTTACTTCCGAACTTCCAATTATTTTGTGTTTCACAGTAATTAAATTAGATTCTACAATCCGTTGGACATATAGCAAAACATCTGAAGTTACTGTTGGTTGTTTGACATGACCTACAGTTTGGACAATTTGTCTTGTTCCTGGCGATATTAATGTTTGTAATGCTTTCTCAAGTGTATTTTCTCTGAAAGACTAAATAGAAGGAACTTAGTTTTAAGTTGAATTATAAAACATATTTCATAACTTTGCTTAAAAGTTAAAACTACATACTCTGGTTACATGTGATAATGGATCATTACAGTCTGATAGTGTAGTAAATGATGATTTTGTTGTATATATAGTAAAAGTCCAATTGCGATCAATGAAAAATCGAAATCCGTGGTCAGTTGTAAGCCAATTTAAATTTGCAGGTAATCTATTATAGTTTAGTACTTGATTTTGGGCTTTATGTAAATAATACCTTTAAAATTTTATAAATAAAACATATATAAAAGTGTTTTTAATATTTTAGCATTTAACTACCAACTTGGTAAAAAAACCAGCTCCCTTAAATTTTATTGTTTTGAAATTGAGAGCAATAGTTGAATACAGACGGACACGTGTTTCAACTGAAATTACTTGACGTCCAGCTGCTTCAGCCATATTGATTGCACAAAGTCCCAAATATAACCCAACACCCCAATGAGCATTAGGTATTGGACAATCAGAACCACCAATTAAATACAATTTGTGCAATAAATGATAAATTTCACTGAGTTGTTTAGCAGTGTTTAAAGTATCATTTTTTTTTGCCCTAATAAAATAAACAAAATAAATAAATCAATTATTTTACACGAAGAAATACATTTCTTAATCATACGAGTTTCTAAATATTGTAGTATTCCACTTTTTTAATAGTATAACTGATTTAAACTGATGTAAAAATTGTCTAATAATTTGCCAAATCAATGAAGCCCAAAGTTTTTTATGGCTTGTCCAAATTGGGCGCCCAAAAATTTCTAAACATTTATTCAATTCAAGAACAGCAACTTTTTTATTTCCCTGTAATATTAAATAAAATAAAAATACCTACATAATGAACAATTTTGATCTTTTCCGTTAATTCACTACAACTATTTTTTTTTTTTTTTTTTTTTTCCGTTTTTTAGATTATTATATACTATATTATTTTGATTCTGGGGGTATGAAATGTGCAATATATTAAAGCATTGTTTCAAATAAATTATATTAGGACCGTAATGCTTACGCCACATTTACTTGACCAAGTAGCTATTCAGCATTGGTCGGTAAATATCCAAAGGTCTCGCAAAGCAAGGTTTTAGGTCATACAAAATCACTGCCTATTTGCACCAGTATCCAGTCTATGGGGTAGGTATGCTTTAGTCCCTTGGGGCGTAGCCCCATCTTCACGAAAAGTGTCGCAAAGCGTCACTTGAGGAAATGAGAGAAGCCGGCAGGCGTAGCGAGCGTCCTTTCCACTTGAAAAGCATTTTGCGATTTTTGTTTTCATATCTAAACTATATCAATTAAATAAGTAGTATTCACGATAACCGACAAGTATCGAAAAACATATAAATTAAAGGTAACTAGTATAATAATAATACCTTTTTACGCAAATAAAATAAATAATTAAAAAAAAAAAAAATAGTGGTAGTGAATTAACGGAAAAGATCCAACAATTTATGTAACATTAAATTACTTTATTCAAATTATCTTCAGCTTGTTTTCTTATTTGCATAAAATTTTTGTAATAATCAGAATCTGAGTGTATAATTGGATCACTAATAAGTAGACAGGTTAAGCTAATGATCATGATGAGAAAATTTAATATCCAGATAGATATAGTAAACGCATATGATTGATAGGTATCAGTGTCCGTACTAGAATCTTTAAACAATTATTATCATTAGTGACATTTATATCTAACATATTATTTAATAAAATACCTATTTTTGCATTTAAAATAGTTCTGCCATCAATTTTTTCTGCCCATGACGATTGTGAAAATGACATATTATTGTTAGAAATTAAATTTCCAAAGGGATTAAAGGCAACAACTGCAAACATGAACATACATAGTACTAATCTTGAATGATCAGCCATACCTTTATTATCACATTTTTTATTCTAAAAATAAATGATTTTAAATATATTGTTATAAAAGTATAAATTATAAACCATACTAAGACTTTATGAGAATTCATTTCAATATCAGGTGATGTAGGAGGTGATGAAGCCCCTTCTGATCTTTCTGGAGATGAAACTGAAATATACGATTGTGGTGGTGTCAGTGAACCAGGAATATTATATTCTTCATGTGATAGAATAATAGGATGACTTTGATCAAGTTGTTTCTTTGAAACATTTAATTTTAATATTCTATTTTCATCTTTTAATTTTTCATTAGCCATTTCTAAATATTTAATATAATCTATTGCCTTTTTGAGTACAGCAGATTTATTAAGCTATAGATAAATACAAAATACATATTTTATTATTTTTATTTACATATTATAATAATAATATTTACCTTAGCTTCGGGCCCAAGTATCATATCCTTTAATTCCATAATTTTGTCATTAATACTTGTTCGATACCGTCTTTCAATAACATTATGTGAACTTCGTGGTTTTTCATCTTTGAATGATTTTTTATCAGTACTATTATTCTGTGATATATCTGAATCAATCATTACTGGTATGCCTAAAATTTGTATAAATAAATGAATGTTAAATATATTTATTTCTAAACAAAAATAACTTTACCAGTTGCAACAAATGCAGTATTATTTAAAATAATTGGTTGAACTTGACCATTTGTTGTTGTATACATAACTGTAGGTGTTGAATTTGTATTTAAAAAAACCTATAAAATATTTTATTATTTTTCAGAAAATTATATAAAAAAAAAATAAATAAATCAAAAATACTTGTTTCATTTGATCGCCTGGTAAGTGGATTTGGCTAACACTTTGTAATGGCAATAGAGTGTGTGTTCCAGATTTTTGTATATATGTAATTTTTTGATCAACATTTGGTTCAATAATATAATTAGGCTGAATTGGTTTTTCAATAGGTTTATGAATGGGTTTAATAACTTTTGGAGTTACTTTTGGGCTTTGTTTTAACATAGTAGATGATGAAGTCATAGAATTATCAACTATGTGGGGTACCGTAACTGATGTAGGAGGCATATTGAAGTCTTGTTCTATCTGATGCAAATCAAGTGATGGGAAATTCAACAAAGAATCATCTATTTTATCATCAAATTCAGATAAGATATTGTCATCGATAAACAGTTTAGTATTCACCTCTGGCATTTCTGCATTGTAGTTATTGATGAGGTCTATAAAAATATAATTATTGCTTAATTTATATATACAATACATTTAGTAAAATTTAACTAGCTTCTTACCATCAAGACCCTCCATATCAAAGTCTTCTGACAAACCAAATGTGTCCATTGTATCCATTTAATTAATTAATCAGCAGAGTAATAAATTCAAGTAATATGATATTGTAAACTAATAGCATACACTATACATGTCATATTTTTTTCACATCAATAGTTGATTCTCACTTGGCGAGTTGATTGCATCGTGGACAAGTAATTAACATAAATTTTAGGTTTTTTGTTTAAATACTTTCTTAATAACAGTGTAAATTGTAATTTATACACAATTTTAACTCGCAATTGTCACGATAAAAACTAAAACGTTAATATATTGAGTTGATTCACACGTTTCAAAACATTAATTGTTAATGAATAACGTTACATTTCTATTACACCATAATGGAGTTTAATATTTAAAGTCCTAAACCATTATCTGCAGCTCAAAAATCATCGGACCATTTTGATTTTTACGATAAAAAAGTAAATCAACTACCTATAATAAATAAAGGATAACAATGTATACTAATCTATGAATGTAATAATTGATAATAAAACAAGTTGTCGAATACGTCACAGAATGCAGCTATGTATATCATAGACATAAACTATTTTATGGTATATTACTATATTATGAATTATGAATAATGAATTATGAATTATGAATACGTATGTCTAATTACTATAATAATTGTAGTTGAAGGACGACAAATTAATAGTATATTTAACATTTAAGTACAATAGGTATTTAGGTATTGTGGTATATTATAAAAAATATAGTGAAAGATAATGGTATTTGATAATCAGAATATCAGATTAGAAATATTTCTAGGTTAATTTACAACAAATACTATAAACGATTATAGTATTTGTTTACAATTATTATTATTATGATGCTTTTCTATTCGTATTTTGTAATTTCTTTCAGCTTATTATTTAAATTTTTAATGTAATGTAAACAAACAGTTTAAGTTTAAGTTTTACAAGTCCATTAACATCAAAGGTTTACCCATGTTTTTTTATAAAAGTAATTTAAATTACTATTTACTATAATTAGTTTGTTTAAAACATTCTAATTTTTTAGTTATTTTATATTTAAATATATTTATTAATTTGTTTTTTAACAACTGACTAATTAAATTTTTCTACGCTTTACTATTTAAAATGAGTGAAAAAACATTGCCAAATAAAACAATTATCAGAAATAAAAATCAAGAAGCGGATATTTACACGGTAAATCATTTCTAATTGGCGAAATATTACAATTTTATATTATTTGTAGCTTTATAAATTAACATTACAGTACATACATTATAATTCAATTAAATATAATCATATTATTTATTTACGTTTAACAAGTATAAGTTATAATTTCATACCTATTTCTTTAAATAAAATCATCATAAAAAGTCAAATTTTTTTCTTTCACTACAATTTTACAATCCATGTATAAATACTGTCTTTTTATATATATATATATATTTAAAATACACAAAATGAAAAAAAATTGATTTTAATTATTTATTTACTTAATATGTGAGCTATTTAATCATAAATAAAATAAAATATATATTATATTTATATAAATACATAATATAATTTTATATATTTTATAAAAGACGCAGATCAGTCATAGGTATTTCTTAGTCCAATAAATAATATAACCCCCAATCCAGCATTATTTTTGAATTCAATACTATTTGTTACATCATAATTAATATTATGTATTTAAAAACATATTTATTATTTAGAGTTACAAATTCTAAAGGTATTCAAGATTTATTTTTTATTTTTATTTTTGCAGAAGGTTGTATCATTTGAAGAAAAACAAGCTGCAAGTAGAGATGAGAATTGTGATTCTACTATTTATTTTAATACTTTACATAAATGGCAAGACATAATGAAATGGACTCATGATCTAAAAAATAAAGATAACGTATCAGTAAGTTTTATTTCTCTATTATTTTTTTATATTGTAATATTTTAATAATGTAGGTATAGGCACTATTAACATATACAATGTTTATTTTATTTTATTTTATTATTTGTAGCTCTTTCAATTATCTCCTTTCCACTTATTCTGAATATTATAAACATTATTTAACCATATGATTAGATGAAATAAAATTGGGCACTAGACGTTTGCTGAAAATGTCAACAAATAAATATAACCTTGCGTAGTAGTAATATTTTGTATATACTATATTATGGGGATTTAATAGTTAAAAAAAAAAAAAAAAAAAATAGAGGATCTTCTCCCAGCCAATTTGAGCACTGCCTGATAAACAAGTATACAATATAAAAACACAGCAAACATATTTAATACAATTTAATATAATTTATATTATACAATTAATATTTATATTATTTCTAATTTTATGTATAATAATTTCTTTAAAATACATTTTTTCTCTTATTGTTTATTTTACTGTGATGTTAAATTTTGATTACCTAATTTATATTTTTGCGATTTTCATGTTTTAAAATTTAAACATCAGGAACTTGGAACTACTATCTAAATCTCCAAATATAAATTTAGACCTGTTAAATTTTGTATTAATTATGTTTAACAGTTCTCCTTAACAACATTTCAACTCCTATTAATCTGATTATAATAATATTGTAAATTTATATTAAAATAATGTTATTGTAATTTTTTTTATTAAAAATGGATGTTTTTTCAAATAAATGTATTAATTTATGACTAAAATGTAGTCTTATAATTAAACCATTATGAAAATTATTTAATTAAATTTTATAATCTAATAATCTATAATATATGTATTAAACATATTTAATGTAATTTTAGAAGGAAAAAATTGAAGAATACAAAAATGATGCAATACATTTATTTTTAATATTAAAAAAATTGAACAGACTTGACAAAATACGTTCTAAACAAAAAAAAGATCTATTAAATAAAAAAAAACAAGAAATTGATAGTAAACATTTACAGCAAGAAAACCTGTTAAATGAATTATTTTATTTAAAAAAAGAAATTTCAAAGTGCCTTCAGTACAAGTATTATTTTTTAATTATATTAATATTAAATAATCACTTTAATGATTTATACATACATATTATATTGTATTATATAATAATATAATATATATTATAAATACAATTATCTCAACATTTCTTAATAATAATAATAATAATATAAATTATTTATTTTAGATCTAGTGATTGTGATATTGATCTGGTACCTATAGATACGTTTTATCAAGAATCGCCTATAACAAATGAAGATATTGTATTGAAATAAAATATATCTCTTACTTATTAGAAAAATAATATATAATTAATTTAATTTTAGGAAAAAGTACAAAATGGAATAATCAGTGATCATGATTTACACATAAAACGTCTCCAATGGGAACTTGAGCAAAGACAAACTCAACAAAAACAATGTGATGAAGTAGAAAAAGGTAAAGAAACTATACTTTCTGAGATTCAAGAAGAAAGTAGAGTTTTACAGAGTATTCTACCAATGCTTAAAGATATACGTACCGTGAGTTTATATTTTATAATTAATTTAATTAAAAGTGTAAAAAATATTTGGAATTTTAAATTAAATTGTAAACTATTTATTAATATTAACTATGTAATGAATTTATTTTTTAAATTTATAATTATAACTAATATGCACATTTTCTATAATTTATCATTTATAAATATCAACATATATTATATATATGTATAATGGCGCAAGTATAAAAAATTGGTTATAACGTAATAAGTTATATTATCTTATTAAATAGATTCCATTATTATTAAAATATGGTTTTACTTATTTTTAGGCTGCTCAACCATTACAACAAAGTTTTGGGTTAGCTCCTTGTCAAACAAGGTCATATCCAGATATTGTAAATTTATTGCCTAAATCATTGTATTATTTATACATACAGACAGATGCTTATAGAGAAGCTTGTAGTAAGTTATATTTTGAAATATATATAAAAAATTTCCGTATATTACATTTATATTAAGTTTAGATTCCAAAAATTTAACTCCAATATTATGTAAAATACTGGTTCTATTAAATACAGTTAAAAATAATATTTATTAAATAGATTTTAGGTTTATATCTTTACTTTTCAAAATTTATTATTTTGCTATGAACAATTATTCTTATGGTACTTATCGGTTATCGCAACTATCTATTTGCAGTTCATTGCATAATCACAAATATGTTATCTCACTACATGCTTTTATAATCATGATTTCACATTAAAGAAAGAATCTAAAATTAGAAAAAATATTGAATAATAATTTTTGCAGTTATTTCAAACATCTAAAAAATCTAAATTGTACATAACCATGCTTATCCTTAACTGTATCAGGATTATGAGGTAGGTAGGTATTTTGTAGTTCCTTAGGACACAACCTCTTACGAAAAGTGCTGCCAAGTAAGTGAGCGGAGCTGATAGTCAAAGTGAGCTATCCATTTCACTTGAAAACTATAATAAATAAAATACATTTTGATAATTGATAGTGTAGGCTGTGTATTGGATTTTGTTATTATAGGCAGTAGTCCGTAAATGAACTGCAAATAGGTAGTAGCGATAACTGATAAATTATGATTGTATAACATATCACATTTTTAAACAATTTGATAGGTTTTACATATTGTCTAGTAATTAAAATTTGAATACATTATATAAACAGACAATATAAAGCTGATCTGACTAAACATTTAGATTTGTTTTAATAGTTTTTAATCTTGATTTTATTGAAATTATATTAGTAATTTTAAAGCAATAAATTACAATTTTTAGAATCAAAATTTACAGTTTCAATTAATGGTGATGAAGAAGAAGCAAGAAGATTTGATTCAAATAAGAATAATATTATAGATACTAATTCTGATGAGGTAGATATTAAATTGTAAAATTAAACATTAAATAAATATTAATTTATAATGAAACATGGAAATTAATTTTCTTATATACATGTCAATTGATAGCGATAAAGTTATAATTAATTTATAATTAATTGAATAAAATTATATTATGGTATTGTATTCACAATAATGAATACAACATATTTAATAAGGTATTGTGTTAATTGATTATTTTATAGAAAATTTATTCTGTACCAAAGTAACATTAGTATAATAAATTTATTTTGTTATAATTTTAATCAAAATTAATTATTAGACCTCAATTATGTTAAATTAAAATTTTTATTCTCTTTCTCTCTAGCTTATTTTGACCCATTACTGATTTATATAACCTCTCTTTTTTCATATTTTCTACTATTTGTATAGGAATTCTATACTTTGAACATTTGATAACAATTGATAATATATTTTTAGCTTTTCTAGTGGTCTCTTTCTTTGTTTTGATTCTGTAGTATACTTTACTAAATAATGGAAGTTTTAAATTTTAAGAAATGTAATATTTTTTTAAAAACTGTATTCATCATGTATTATTGTTTTTTATTTAATATTTATTGGCTAATCATTTACTTATGTAATTGCCTACATATCTTAATTAATTGTGAAATATTCATATTTTACAGGAAATAGACACGCCTAAACCCAAAAAACGTCACCATAAAAAATCAAGAACTGATACTAAGTCTATACAACAGAAAAGCTTATTATCTAAATATCCATTATCTGTAAAATTAACATTAAGTTTAAAAAACGATACTCAGTTTGTAATGGAATTTTTTTATTTGGTTAATTTAAATTTAATTACTGTTACTGTCACTTCATCTTGGTCGGGATTTTCTTCATCTTACTCTAGAGAATTGCTTTCTCCAAATTCTATACTTGATGCATTATTCCCAGGTGACAATGGAACTGAAAGTCCACATATAGTCAATTTTCATCAATTAGAAGAAGTTAGTATTTACAATTAAGAGACTTATAATATGTAATTAATTATTTGGTTGATTAAAGGCAAAAACTGAATTCAACACATTGGATGTAGGCAAACCTTACATTTGGGCTCAGAATATATGTGGTTTAGATTTTTTAAATCCTACTACACCTGACTTTATACATTCAAGGAATAATATAGCTCAAGTATTAAAATCGATTAATAATCGTCTTAAAACTCGACTTTCTTTGATTACTCAGCTTGACTGTAGTGGTAAGAATTTTAATGAATGTATAAATATATATTAATATATTTAGTTCTATTTTTTTTTATAATAAGATGTATTTTAGATTTAGAACGCAGGTTCAGTATAAATGGAATTAATTTAACTTCAGTATTATCTCCATGGAATACAATGACATGGGAAAATTTTAATAAACTTGAATACTGTATTCCACATATTACATATGGATCGGTGACAGAAAATGATTTATTATTTAAACGTGTAGTGAATTATAAAACAGGTATAAAATGATGATTATTACATAGGGCAAATACAGGCGCTTGGGGTTTAGCGCCTCCAAAATGTTTTGTATATAGTATTGATATTACCTCCCATGCATATGTTAACAATATTTTTAGCCCCCTACCTAAATATCTCAAATTGTGCCTAAGTGATTGTTATTTTATTATATATGTATTACAGTTATACATATAGAATATTATATTTAATATGTAATTTATTTTTACAGCAACATTGACTATTGTTATGGCAATTAAATGTGACTATCCAAAGAGCACTCCCATATTTGCACTTCAATTAAATATGCCAACTTTAAATGAAGGAACAACTGTTTTGAATTCTACTAATAATAACTCTATTAGAGTGTGTAATTAATAATTATTAGTTTTATCTATATAATTAATGTATATACATTTATTTTATTGATATAGGAATTAGAGAGAGAAATTAATGTTTTTCATGAACAAATTGAAGATATTAGTGAATTATTAATCAACTTAATTGGTCATCTTGTTGTATGTTTTGAGGTGATGATGGAGACTTGGGGACATTCTGATTTCCCTAAAACTAAAACTATTTTATATAATATAAGGTAATTAATATAAACTATTTAGAGATGTAATATTAACTATTTATATTAAATATTATAATTGATTGAATTATTATTAAAATTATTTTTTTGAGTAAAATTATTATTTTAAATATATTATCAAATATTACAGTAAGTATACATTTTATTTTAGTAATACACTGTAAGTATAAAAAGATTAAAAACAAAAAATAAAATATATCAATTATAAAATTTTATAGAATCCCACATGGCATATATAATATTAGTATTCAATCAGACACGTAGCCAGGATTTTTTTTTGGGGGGGGGGGGTTAAAAATTATTACAATTCTCACTTATTTATGTATTATTAATTAATAATTCAACTTTTAACATGCATACATTATTACAATTTACATTAATACAGAAAACTAAAATTATATTATTTAATTCTAAGTAATAATAATTTAATAATATAATCAATTAATATTTAACAGTGATTAAAAATTTCGGCGGGACCCCATGGACCCGCCCTGAATAAGTCACTATTCAATCTTCAGGTATTATGGTCTCTTTGTGGTATCTTCACTCTAGAGCAAATTGGCTACAATTATCCAAACTATCAATCATCCTTACTTCATAATTAAAACTTACGTATTGGGATTTAGTTCTAGTTAATCAAAACTTTCTTTCTAACTTTCTTTCATGTTATTGTACTAATTGAATAGTATATTTCTTAAAAAAGAATAATAGAATATTACATATATGTATGATATATATAATATGTAAAAACATTTATTTAGTATTTTAAATTAGTTTACTGATTTGTAATTTGAGTAAATATTATTGTTACAGGGGTAGAACAAGAAGTCATCCATTCAAATCTGTAAAGCATCATTCAGGAATTATTTTTGAGCATCATTAACATTTATTTAATTATATGAAATGTTTTTCTTTAAATATATTACAGAAATAATTATAATTTAAGTTACTTTTTATTAGAATTATCATTTAACAGTAATTTAAAAATATATCTAATTCTTCATTTTTATTTTATAAAAGTTTCATTGTAAATATTAAAATAGTTTGAAAATTTATTTAGCAAAGTAAAATAATTATGGTTGATAAAAAAAATTAATTTTTAAATATGTGTAACAATAATATTATATAGATTTTCATATTCAATTATTACAAAATAAATATATAAATATCAATCTATGTAATTTATGTCTATTTTATTATTCTATAATTATTATATAGTCATATATTATAAACAGAGCCGTCCTTTCAGTTTGTGGGGCCCATATATATATATATATAGCCTTTATCGGTAAAAACGGGGGGGCCTGTTTAACCATGGAAAAGCGCGAGGCCCGGGACGGCCCTGATTATATAATATATACGAGTATATACCTATATTATATATAAACTCATGAGTCTTTACCATAATTATATTATCTGAAAAGTTAAGTGGAACTTTAATTGAAATAAGTATTTATTGATCTATAGATTACTAGATTAGGTGCCTAATATAATGTACTATTTAAAAAAAACAAAACAAATACTGTTTAGTTGTCATAGCATCTATAATATTAATTATTGTTATGCATTTGAAATCAAAATTATATCAAAATTCGTAATATTTTCATTGTAGGTACAATATTATCTATGATAGTATGATCAGTGTCAATTTTAGAGGAAGTCCATTTATATTGGATTCTTCCCTCCTAGACTAATTAAAAGTTTACCTAAATTATATAATATATATTTTTTTAATTATTACATTCTACCAAAATACCTATTGGACGCTTTTTTCTAAAAAATTATTGGAAAACTATCACTGTCTCGGTATAACGTATAACTATATAAGTATGTGAATGTAGGATATCTTCTTTTCCCTGAAATAAATAATAAGTTACCATATGCTTATTAGTTATTACTTATATTAGCGGTGTGCATCAACTGTCTTAGGGTTCAAAATTGTGAATAATTTAATATAATATAAATTTATAACAAAACGAGAAATGATGATGTACATTGTACACCATTATATTATGTAATATATACAGAACTTTTGAGTGCCCTTTCATACCTAACCTATTCATATTGTAATACGTAATATCTTACTGATTAAGGTATATTAAATACATACGTGTGTATAAATTTTCTGGTTGTTTTGTTCAAGCGGTTAGTAGAAGGCGGTAAGTAGAAAATAAAATCAATAAAATAAGGCCTTCAGGATGCAAACCAAAGGACCGGCAAAATGTATACAATATACTATACATATAATGTATGTAATGTATACAATATAATAATATTATATTATATTATATTATAGATAATCGAGAAATATAATATATTATTATCTTGCTTGTGAAATGCCGAGAACGAAGAACTCTGCTGTCATGGCTCATGGATCATCATGGTTTGGTATTATTAATTATTACGTATAGCTGAATAGCTGATATAAAATACGATATTATATTATTATCGTGTCTCGTGTATATAAAACAATTAATTTTTATCCCTTGTCTGATGTTAAGTCTTAAGTGTATTGTATATTATACATTGTACATACTATACACATTCCAAAATGTGTCCCGTTGACAGACTTGTATAAATATACTCGTACATTTTTTAGTTTTTATTATTATAGTATTATCCACAACAGGTGTTCTTCTTATAAAATATGCTCGTTAATACATTTTCTCGAGTTTAATACTAGGTAGGTATACGTTGTTGCGATTTATTAATTATTTATTAATTATTGAGGAGGTTAATTTCTCATATAAATTTGATAGATCTTATGTCTAAATATATAGGTACTTACTCGTAATGTCAACTATAAACGACATAATATGTTTTTTAATAATTTAATTTTATCGAAATGTTAAATATTGGTATATTTTCTTAAAAAAAAAAAATTAATAAGTTGAAAGGCATTTAGTGTACACATAGATATCAATACTATTACGTTATGCGTATATATTAATATATTATATTGTAATACGATATTGTGGTGTTAAAATTAAAATACATCGCCAGTAAATTTTAAAATGGATAAAAAATTAAAAAATAAACTTTTTTTAAAATATAATGTTGATGGATTATAATTTATTGAAAATGAAGTATTAACTGGTTTTAAATCGGCGATCTTTAATTTATACATCATTATGTAAATGTATTTTAAGTTTTATATTTTGCATAATATATTATTAATTACCTACTATAGAGCATAATTAGTTATTACTTAATTTATAACACTGCAGATATTTTTATTTATGAAGAAATTACAATTTCAAATAAATTATCCTGGATTCCTAGATATTATATTTGAAACATAAATTATATCCTTGCAGTGTGTCATTGTGATTTATATACGTATGTATATATATACGTATGATCGTACGTCAGTAGATACTTGAATACCTTCAATGGATTTATATACACTTTCGTATCGAGCGCGTGTCTAGGTAACTAGGTAAGTGGTAAGTATAATATATTGTTACACACGAATATACGCGAAAATAACGAAGATTTAATATTTTTCAAACATCGTTTAAAGTAATACTCGTTACATATTTTCACATAATATATACATTAGGCTATTTAGGTACAAAGTACAAATGGTATTTATATAATATTAAAAATTATAATGTACGACTATAAGTTATAAAGTATCATAATAAGTCATATTTATAAACAATGTTTCGCCACCAACAAATAATCATAATATTACGTATTTACGTCATTCCTGGTAAACTCACAATAGGTACCTACGTCATCGTCATGATTAGGGAACGGATTTGAATGCAAATTGCATTTTTTTCTGAATGTCCGAAAACATTGCTTTCCAAGCAGAAAGTTCATTTCATGCATCAAGGAATTAAAAAATGTAATTTTTATTTTGCATTTTTTGGCATTTTAAGACTTTATTACATTTTTAGAGCATTTTTTGACATTTTTAGTGCATTTTATATTTTTTAAGTCATTTTTATATAGAAATGGATAAAATTTGATAAAAATATATAAACATTCGTTCTAAAAAAATAAAAATAAATATTTATTATGTCTTTACCGATCAGGATAAACCCAGACGAAATTGTTGTTGACACGTGTAGTCACATATAAGTTACAACATATTATTACACGCAATTAAGTACCTAAAGATGACATAAGATATACCTATTAATTTTTATTTTTATTGTATTTAAATATTTTCTATCAGATAAGTTTTTCATAATTATGTGTTTTTTATAAGTTTTAAGTTCAAAATTGTATTTTTATTGAACTTAAATACATTTTTAAAGTTTTTTGGGGCATTTTTTTAGTGCATTTTTTTGATATTAAAGCATTTTTTTAAAGCATTAAGTCGTATTTTTTTAGGACATTTTTCTTATGTTTTATTGCATTAAAGTCCGTTCCCTAGTCATGATATAGTATAATATACATTCATACGGAATTATTTAATATTGTGTTAGGTATATTAATAACATTGTTATTATAACAATAATGGAAAAACGACTTAAATAATATGAAAATTCGATCATTTATATATCGCATTACATTGCACATATAATATGTAAATAATACATTGGGTTTACTCGTATTTGACAATTACAGTTAAGTGCGATTTACATTTTTTGTAATAATTACGTTTTACGTCGTATGCATGGTACTATATTATAGTTGTGTCTATCTATAATACTTATTATAATATACAATATCATTACTTAAGTACAATATTATAAACTTTCATGTGAAATTGTGAACATATACAGAGCTCCAGTGGCGCGATCAGAATATTGATATTTAATTGTAACACGATATTCGCGGATTATATACATGTCCACTTTTTATATTATAATAGTAATAATCGTAAATACAAACAAAATATAACATTATATTATATATAGTTCGTTCATAATGCGCATGCGTCGTATTATTATACCTGTATAGTGTATATACTATATATAATATAATATATTACTTGATTGCAAGAGTACAATGTAAGTATCATGCGTATATATAAGTATATTATAAAAGATTTTCCGGAATTTGTATGAAATTTCTTTTAAAAGTAACAATACACACTACAGCACGATGAGGACAGATACATTAAGGTTTTTTTTTATGTCGATGAAAAAACCGATGACACGTCGCGGCACAATTGCACAAAGGATAAATGTATTTCCTATATTATACAAGCTCGAGTGTGTCGCGTATAGGAGGTACCTATTATACTCGATCGAGATGTTTCTATACGATGCTTACATAATAATAATAATAATAATAATATACGTGTTCTATATTCAAGTATATATTTTTCGATTTTATGTGCTCGTCCTGTATTATATGCAATACGCTAGCCCACACGATTATAATATTATATTTACGGACAATAACTCTAATATTTTAAACAGTTTGATTACATTAAACATTAAATATTACGAGTAGTCGTTAATTTATTATAATATTATATCGTTATCATTGTTCGCGCATCATATTTCTACAATCATACAAACGTCACGACGCCGTGGCAAAGCGCATGGACCACTCTACGCGTGTATAATAATAATATAATGTATTGTATGCGCTGCCTCGCGCTGGGTTGCTGAGTTCCCATGGCGACCGTTCGGACGGCGCGCGGGATGACTGTTAGGACAACATACGCCGCTGACTACGGCGATGTGATCATTATATTAGTCAACATGCCAACAGGCAAGTGATAGGACGACACACGCGCGTATACAAGATCAGAAACCATATTGTGATATTGTGTGAATCGTTTGATTTGGTTTTTATATTAATATTTTTCACGGTTTTCTTCTACGATCGAAAACGATTTAACTTTTTGCCCCCGTTATTGAACAACGGCACAGCGCGATCAGGCCAATTATACTGTCGCGGGTTATCAGACGCGTCCGTCTCGTATTCGGGGTCTCAATCATCTCGAATATTATGTTCTTTCATCGTGTCCAGTCATTTGATTAGCCGCCGATTAACGGTTTTCAGGTGAGTTTATCTGAATAATTATGACATATTATTTTAAATTAGACCATAAGCGAATAAATAAATCGCGTCCACAATTCACAATGTCGACAAAATTGCAGTTCGTAGTCGATAACAATCGGTCAACTCAATAAGTATTAGTATATAACTTAATATATAATATATATTAATTATATAAACAATATATATTATATACGAGCATATATTATGGTATTATTATTAAAGCTAACTATTTAATTTTAATAAATTCAAACCTAAACATATTTTTTTTAATCAAATTAAAAATATATTTAAGTACGAAGTACCTACCAAATAATTACGTACATTAATAGTTAAAAAAATTGAATAATACCACAATTTTAAATTCAATACATATATGTAGTGAAATTGCCTATACAATGCGCCGTCTTACACCTGTCAGAGAAACAATTTTCAATACGTGTTGAGCGTTTATTGCGAATAGCGTGTTATTCATAAATATTTCCCATTTTCCCAACATCCATTATTCCTAAATTAAATTCTAATGAGAGTTTAAATAATATTATTATAAATTATAACGAAGATGAAAACATCTACACACCATAATTGCTACAAATACCATGGATGACAATATGAAATATGTTAAAAATAATTATAATTTTTATAGAACGTAAGAAGCATCAACTCGTACAAAAAAACATATGATTAGTGTAATATATCACACTATTCGTTGATGTTTCTTAAATTATGTATAAAATAATTTATATTAAATAACATTTAAAAATAATGTTAATGTTAATTAGGGTTCCATGTCATAATATCTCCGAAAAAATATCTCCGGTCAAAATATCTCCGTCAAAATATCTCTAGTCAAAATATCTCAAATCAAAAATATCTCTTGTCTTGTACAGGTATATAAATTATTATGAGATGGGATTTTGATAGCCATATATTTTTAAACTATAATAATATATCCACATAATAAGTAGATATACAGCAGGGCCGTAGATACGGGGGGGTTTAGGGGGTTCAAACCCCCCCTATACATTTAACAATATGGAAAATATAGTTGTATATTAATATATTATACTCATTTTAACATTTTTAGTTTTTTTTTTTAAATTAATCCTATGGTAAAATCGTGGTAGAGGTTATGAAACTAAAAATAATAAATTTCTTTTTTTCAAATTATGACATTTGACATTGACACATTGTACAGTTATACCTATATCGCACGTCAGTTCACAATGTTAAAAATAATATTAGAGATCGTACTTCGTGTATCGTTATCTTATTTTTATTTTTCAAGGAAATTGGTAGTTACCTTAGAATTATTAAATATTATCGACATTCCAACACCCGTATAAAATTATAAAGGTTTATAATGGCAGATTTGATATTATATAACTATTTTATTTTGGAATTTTTCTCCATCGTTCACGTTCATAATACGTAAACAACTATTATAACTATTACTCTATTAGTGATTGTAGACAAGACATAGAATCAGAAGCAATTAGATATTTATTAGAGGCAAGATTAGAAATAAGAGATAAAGCTTCAATGATTGCATAACACTCTGCAGTGAAAGATGAAGAAGAAGGAGGTAGGTTGTTAGTTACATACATTGTATGTTATTAATATTATTATTATATTATATTTCTAAATTCCCCGACTATGCGGAAAAATACTTGCAAGTTTATAACATTTATAGGTTATAAC
>JAIUCT010000014.1:4282186-4355834 GCA_021307375.1 Tetraneura akinire | reverse complement strand
AACATTTACTCTAAAGTTATAACATTTTTATTATGGTAATAAAATTTGGCAATATGCAAAACAATAATTGATATTATTTTTACTGCGATTTGTGAAATACACAATTTCGTCCATACAACGTGTATGGGTAGGTGTCTACATTCTATACGAACGTTGAACAATGCAAAACTAAGAACGATTAATAACCAAACGCTTGAAACTTATTATTTAATTAATTGTAAATAGATACTATTGTTACAAATATAATATAATAATTAGGTAATAATATCATTTTGACAAAAGCAAAGAATATCTAATATATTAAAGATAATTTATTTTTACATAATACACTTTATTATTTTTTGTATTATATTATAAAACTTGAGCTTTAAAAAATTAATTGTTATTTAATATTACAATATTAGCATGTTAAATTATCAAGCAATAAATTACCTACAATAACTACCTACCTACATAACGTTATAAATTATTAATTGGTCTACACTTTGATATTACACTAATAACTAATAAATTTAAGCTCATAACAACATTATTTAGTGTATAATTAATGGTACCTACCAATCTACCATTATTGATTTTCGTATTCTGAGATACGTTTAAATTATGAATGGCAACAACAAAATATAAGATTTAAAACAAATTGTTAATGTTAAATAAATAATAATATATATTCAATATTGTTTTGTTTTATTTTGCACATAGTATTAAGTTTAAAATTTGATATTAAAACGAATATTGAAAAATAAAGTGAAATCAAATTTGTATACATTTTTTTTTTCTATTTTAGTAGTTTACCTTTGATATACTTGTAAGTTGTATTCGAGGTTGTATTGTTTAACGAGATAATAATTAATAATAATAATCAGTAATTTATAATATTAATTAAAGTATAAAATATTACATAATAGTGATAATACAATTTTAAATATTTTTCTGTGGAATTACTGACAACATAATTTAATATTTTTAGGAAACTAATATTGTTGGTAAACTGCGTGCAGAGTGATCCGAATTTCGTATTACAAAAATTATAGGAATTAGTGAATTACATACATTTACATTGATAATTTTATTATTTTAATAATACAAAATTTTAATCACTATAATATATTATTATTATAAAAATATCAACTAATATTATAATGAAATATAGTTAGTGGTTTGAAACCACTAAACTGGTTTGTGTGCGATTAAATAATGTAATTACCTATAGGTATAAATGAATAAGGTATAACTAAGAAAAATTGGACTCGTTTTCCGTTTCCACTATGGAAAAAAAATATGTGTTTTTGAGTTTTGACCAATATAATGTAATTTTTATACGAATTATGTTTTTGTCTTAAACATAAATTATTGTAAAAAAATATTTAATACTTGTTTATAAATACGTACGGACGCACAAGTATTAAAAAACGTCGGGTTGAGCAAAAACATGCAATAACCTATATAATATTAATAAATTTACAAAGTTCTTATTTTATATCTTTATATATAGGTACCTATTATACCAGTTACCATTGATTAGGTATGCATCCTGCGCGTGTTCTATGTTGTATTTTACGCTGTTAAAATATAACAAGAAAACTTTTTCTGAAAAATTGATTGAATTTCAACAAAGAAATATTTTGTTTATAGTATATTGTACCTGTATATTTCGTACAATGTCTTTTCTTTTTTTTTACTTAATATTAAGCAGGGGCGGTTCCAGAGACTTGGTTGGGGGGGTGCCAAGTCAAAATTTTGGGATAACTTTATAACAAAAACACATAAATTTTTACTTGTATAATTATACGTAATAATGTAATTTTGTTTTTAACAGTATACAATTTTTTTAAATACGGTCCTGGGAGGGGGCCGTGGCCCCTTGCCTCCCCCCCTGGAACCGCCCCTGATATTAAAAACAACCTTGCACAATAGTATAGAATATCTGAATATGTTATTATTTTTATTATACTTAGGTATCAATAAATTAGAAACGACAGATATCTACATGTACATCACAAATGCGTCATTGCAATTTGCAACTATATATACCTAGTTAATAATAATTTAATATACAGAATTCATTTAATATTAAATAAACATACAGTTTTTTTTTTATTTGCAGTGTCTAGTGAGATGCGGCAATGTAGCTCTTCATATCGGATGTCAGCTGGTTTGGATCGACGGACAAACGTCGACGTTCAAATTCTGAGCGCTGCCAGTAAAGCAATTGCGGAAAAATGTTTTTGGAATGCTTGCAAAGCGTTATCGTTCGGATTGTTTTTGATGGCTGTCGGAGCAATAATGGCCATTATCGGTATGTAAAAATTATTATTAATCAATAATCCGACAAAATATGTTTAGTACCTATAACCGAAAAATAATATAAACCTTTTACCTGAATTTTTATAACCAGCATTCTTTAATTTGATAATATAATACATAAATTTAATATAATATATAAGCATAAAAATACTCATTCAAATATACAATTTCTCGTTAAATTGGACTATAGAAGAAAAAGAAACATTTATGAATTATTATGAAACGTGTTAATAAATAACTCGAATTATAGGTACATTTTGTCATAAAATAATTTTAAAAAAAATTCCTTTTATTGAACTATAATATTTTTTTCCTTTAATTAAATGACTATATAATATATTATTATATATACATTTTACTATTACAATATCATTGTATTTAAATAATAATTAAATATTTTAATTCCGTTTTGTGTGCTATATTTTAAATAAATTTAAAAATTAATATTTTAAAATATAATAATACATTTAATGTATCGTATAATATTGATTTCATTTATTCTGTATTTCTATATAATTAATATGTTATAAATTAACATGTACTTGAATATTATTTCAATATTATTTTAACAAAAATAATTAATACGAAATTGAAATTTTCTATACCCTCCTTCTCTTTTCAAAATATTATTATAAACTTGCTTATGAACTATTATTTATATTATTATAATGAAAGTTTTAATTTATATAAGTTATTTTTCATTTAATTAATTTTCAATATAATTATGTAAAAATACTTATTAACATATTTATAGGTACCTATCTATATATAATATATAAAAAAAAATATTATATAATTATAATCATTTGTAATTTATTATTGACATTAAAATCTAAAGCTTTCTGATATATTAAAATTTAATATTTTATTTATATTTACTTATTTAAAATTCATGAATATATATTTATTTAAATATTTTAATGATTACAACTCATTACCGTAAAATACGATATATCGTTTTTACACGATATGTAAATGATTTGATATTAATATGCATGCTGAATTTATTGTTTTTTTATAATTAAAATGTTTAACAAATGTTGATTTTAATCCGATTACACAATCATATAAGATAACTTACATTTCCTCGGGCGGGCTGCAAAGACTTGTAAAACTAATGTAGATATAAGTTACGTAAAATGAATATATACATTTTCAAGTAGGTATATATATGTTTAAAGTTTAACGATCCCAACACTCAACAGTCTCAAACAGTATTAAGTAGGTAACCAAAAGCTAAAGCTAAAACTTGTACAATTAAGTTTTTCTTGAAGTTCAATTATATAAGAAAATGCGTATTGGTATATATATATATTATATACAGAATATTAAGTATGAGTTGAAATTTAAAGTATATTTTACTCAAAAAACAATAGGACTTTCAAATTTTAATCTACAATATTATAGCTATATTCTGTATATATGAATAATTTTTTTCTTTTTGTTATAATAATTATTATAAACCGAAAACTTGAAAACAAAACCATATTATTTCTAATTCTTTCTGCCATAAAATATTTAAATTTATAAAAAATAACAATAACAACAAATTACGGGTTACGAAATAATTATTTCTTAGTTTTAATATACCTAATTAATAATTTTATGCTTTTCTACTCGTACAATGTTTATCTTTCCGTTGCATTTTATATTTTGCACACAGTGAAATAATATTATCATATTTCTCATATAAAATATGTGTAGCACAATGCAAAAATAATTTTAATAAAATACCCGTTATGAATATTATTGGAATAAAAATACATTTGCATGAAAGTTGACTACCATTATAATAACGGCGCCAATATTGTACGTAGGTGTATATATATAACTATTTTGTTATTAATTTAAGTTGTAAGTAATTTCTAATCTAAAAAATTTGTTATTTGTGTTTCAATAGGATATTATGCAGAACAGTTGTCATCAGATGACATCGTCTCAAAAACCGATAATGGAAATTCGAGTACGTCTATAATACGCACATCAAAAACCACAAAAAAATCATCTCATATATATAAATTATCATATGCCGGACCAATCGTAATGGGCGTCGGAGGTATATATTTTGATTTGTATGTAATATTGTGTTTAAAAAACCATCATTAATAAATAGTTTAAAAAAATAAAATAAATAACTTAACAAATTACTAGTACCTACCTATATCATTTTTAATTTATAAATTGTACGTCATAAATTTGTCTGCAAATATTCAATTATATGTGCATAATATGTATATATAATTTGTTAATTTGTTAAACTTCTAATTTAATAATTTATTTAGTTTAATTACATAATTAAGTATTTAAATAATACATAATCAATAATTATAACAATGAAACTCATATACTTATAACAGTAGGTAATTAATATTATAAATTATAAAATAATTTACGAATTTATTTATTAAATATAAACGAAAATAATATGTACTATAATAAGAGTAAAATTTATATTTAAAAATAAATAATTTTTCAACATTATACCCATATGTACATACATTTGCGTGTAAGTGTACAAAATATAGTTTTACTTTTCAGGATTCATTGTGGTCGCAGCGTGCGTCATGACATTTGAGGCACGTGATCGCGCTGCAAAATTCATGTCTAACCAACTGAAAATAATGGGCGGCGGTGGTGGGACGATGTCGGGCCATCGGGGACACGGCCGACAGACACCGAACACCGCTGGTTACCTGTCGCGGGGTGACAGCGGCCGTAGTAATTACATGCAGAACCTGTGCGATGCGGGACGGCATAAGATGAACAAAAGCCCGTCGGCGCCCAATTTGGCTGCCATGAACAGGGGACCCGGATCGGTGATGACCGGAATCAGCAACAGATTGCCGCTCCGACACAAACACACGGTGCACGCCATCTTGTCGCCAGGCGGAGGCCGCGCGCTGCTCAGTCCACACACGTTGCGTCGGCAAGCCATGTCGATGGACACGCAAGACTACAATCCGTTCTTCTCACCGCCCCGGTCCAGACACAGCAGTTCCGGGATGTTGACGTACAACAACAATAATAACAACAACAACAATAATATCATAAGCAGCAACAATAACAACAACATTAATTGCATCAATAACAATAACAACAAACAGGGAAGTTGCAACGTAAGCAGGGAATCAGTAAACGATCCGCGGGCAAGAGGATCGCGCGGATCTATGGTACTGGACCTCCACGTGCCTAACGAGTGTTCGGTTACGATGCGGGTGCGGGATAGGAGCCGGAGATCGGATACGGCCCGGCGACACTTGTTACGCAGACAAACGCCAGTCGAACTAGACGACTCGATAATCGCGTACGCGTCCTCGGTGGCTGCTAATACTGCTGCAGTGTCGGAACAGAAAAGACAACGAGCCAAACGGTGCACGCGGTCAGCAACGTGCGACGTGCCACACGTAGTCAAGTCGAAGCGCAGACGGCAAGATTCGAGTTGCTCGGACGTGGTGGCCCACCGACGGAGATCTGGATCACCGGTATGCGTAGGTACCGGCTGTGTCAATAGCAGTAGTAGCGGCGGCTGGCGGTCGTCCGCCAACGACGTAGTGGACACAATCGAATGGTCCAGGACCGCGGGCAGAGGTAGCGTTTCTGCTGTATCTTCGCCACAACGCGTTACCGCTGCAGAATGTTCATTGCGACAGACGCCCGTACATCTGCAGTCAACGTCAACAATCCAAGGTAATGCGAACGGTAAAATGTCACTGTCCCGGACTTGTTCCGACATCATGTCCATAGATAAATCGTTTGAAGAATCGAATTACAGTAGCTCATAGACACATATATTTTGTATCGATCATGTTTCGTAAGTTATTCCTTATTATAATAATATGGTCTGAACACGAATAATAAATTAATAGTAGGTATATAGGTATTATATTATTATCTATATATATAATATTATTATGTTTATATCAATATAATATAGGTAATAATATAATATTATATATTTATGATTAAATAAGCGATATAATACGAGTACATGTCGGTTGTGATACAAAATTGTTTTCTTCATTATAGTGAATCGAGCAATATACCTACCCATTACCCGAACCATAGACAATCAAATCGTACAACATTACCCAATCATTATTTATTATTATAACTAATTTAGTTATACAAACATTGAGCTACCTATTAATTTTCAAAAATGTCAATATATCATTCTTATCTATATACGAGATATATTATAAGCACCGACCATCACCAATTTCAATTATGAATCTCACAATATGATCCACAATAATACTCTTTTTACTTTTTAGCCACCAGTCCACTATTGAATTATGACAGAGTTATGATTTACAATAATACATACATATTATAAACATTAAAATATATATTATATTATAATATGTTGTGGTGTATAATATATTATATAACACTGCAGTGGCGTATTTAGGATTTTGTCAAAGAGGGGATATTAAATTGACTTAAGGGAGGATATAGTTGGGTGAAAAACAATTTTATCTATTAAAAATTATTTAGGTAGATAAAAAAGGTTATGGAAGGATTTATTATTCTTATTTCACCCCTCCCCCACCATAAAATATGCCACTGATATAACATATTATGTAAATGATTGACTTACAATAAACTCAAATTTATAACCGTGATTTAAATATACAAGGTAATTACAATAATACAATTATGCACTTATAATACCGTCAACGTCAAATTTTAGTTCATAAAATAATATCATCTTAAAGGTGCCATAATTAAAGGTACAGCATAATAGGGAAGCCACAAGAAAAATTATTGATATCCCCATACGATTTTCCACTTTAATTTCTAGTGATAACGATGATAAAATTGCAATGCAACAAATTTGTGTATTTAAATCGTACATTATTGTCATTTATTCAGAACCCTCGTCGTTAGATTAATCGTCATTATAATTAGGTACTCTGAATAATATTAATAATAATTTTGTTTCCGTCATTAAAAAATAATAATAATGATATATATAATTTATTAACACAATATATTTATCGTGTTTAAATTTAAATGTAGTCATAAATACATCGTTTCATTTTTTTATAATAATTAGATATTTATATAATGTATTGATGGTATACCAATTTAGAATTAGTTGACTGTTGACGCTAATTTTTGACTAATAAATAATAATATTATTACGAATTTCACTTTTAGAACTCATAAAATATATATTTGTATAAATAATTACGTCATAACGTAATTGTCATCATAATTCATAATGACAATATTTATTAAGGTACCTCCTACTATAATGGATTTTTAAATCCATATAGATTGCGTAGATTACTTATTTATTATATTTGTATGTTCAGATAAAATAATATAGAATAGTTTTAAAGATAAAATAACATAAATTAATTAGATATTTGAATGATTCATGTAAATATAATTATAATAATATATAAAATATAAATATAATCTAATATATCCATTGTCCAAGACCTATTGATAATATTTAACTTCATAGTTCAGTTTAGGTTTTGGAAATAAAATAATAAAACATCAAATAGGTAAGTATATGAATAATATTATAGTCTAATAGCAATAATTATAATACCTATATAATGATTTTCCTAACAACCGTTTTACGTGTGTGAGTGTTAAATTTTTTAAATATTTTAGAAGAATTGTAGTTGTAGTATACGAAGTATGTATGAATATTTAAATATTTCTCTATACATTTTAACAATTTAGACAATTTCATGTTGTATACGAATTCTGCAAATAATTCTGCAAATTTCTGAATATTAACCATAATATATTACTTAATTAAATATTTATGAAAACATTTTACAGTATTATTTAAATTTATATAATATGTTTAGTGAAATATATATAATTCATGTGTGCTGAACTGCTGAGTAAATAAACAAATAAAATTTAAATTACAATAAATTCAACAATATGTCAAATATAGTAAATAAAGTATTTTGTTTGTATAACTATATTTTCATACAAAAGACAAAACGAATAAAATTATAGTAACACTACTGTTTAATGGTACAATTTAAATATATTACAGCAGCCGTATTTGGACAATTAAGGAAATATATTAACTATATAGTCAGTTAAAGCTGGTATTTATTAAGTTTATTGTGAATTCCAATTAAAAAGATAAATAATAATATAGCAATTAAATAAATAATAATGTTATAATATATCAGGTTTTAAATAACAGTTGTTGTCTCAACTTGTTATTGTTATTTCAATATATTCCAAAGCAATTTTAAAATTGAAATAATATATTTTTTTTTCAATTTAATATTAATTGATTAATTATTCAATTATGTGTATAATAATTTATGTAGATATAATTCGATCAAACAAAATCATTCAGTTTGTAATATGGTCCCATGTCCACTCTATTTTTGTTGCCATGAAACATTTCACATGGCACGTACAGCTTTTACACACGATCAAGACTGAAAAATGGACCGGTCGGTATTTTCATGAACATCAATCAAACGGCCATCGGGCCATTATTATTATAAGTAGATACGATTAAATGTCATTACACAACGAGAAACTAATTTCAGTTATAGAACTACAACTACGTGACATTATTTCAAATTATATTTCGTTGATTGTCCTGCAGATTAATATTTCAAGTTTTATATTATAAAATACTAGTATAATAATATATTCTTTACGGAAAAGATGTATATTAAATAAAAGTTAAAAAAATTATTCTTATATTAAATTAATTAATATGTTTAAGAAATATAATTTTAAAACGATAAACCGTATTGGATTAAGTGATTTTTATATACTCGTATATACATAATGTCATAATATACTCGTATCTTTCTAATATAAAGTTTATCCGTAATTTATTTCGTTTGTTTCTCGTGAAGATGTACCGAATTCAGTTCAATACTTATCATATTATTTCATATTGAAATTTTAATAATTATAAATTAACTACTGTTAAAAATATCATTAATATCGTTTGTCTTATTAAAATATTATCCGAATGATTTACTATTTTCTAAATACAAAACAATCCGTGTTTGCTTATAATATTACAACATTGAAATGTTTAGAAAATCAATTAAATTATTTCAATATTTTTTTTTATGCATCAACATCGTATAGGTATTTCGTTCGTTTAAATAGTTTAATATTTATTTTAAAAATAAATAAAAAATTTAAATTAATTTTTTTTAAAATAAATTTGAATAATATTGATTGTAAGTTATTGATTAATCGTTATTGAAATTAAATTATATTAATAATTAATTAAACCTTAAAATATCCGAATTGTAAAATATATCAAAACATTTTTTATTATTATTTTTAAATTCATATTAATAAAAATTGTAGGTATTTAATTAATGACAACTATTAATTTTTATTGACAAATCACATTTTTTGTAAACATAATTTATATTCAATCAATAAATAATATTAAATACATTTCAAATATAATTTCAGATTGACATACGATTTCAATATAATAAAATTTTCGAAAACTCCATTTTTTAATATATGGTGAAAAATTTTCAACATAATAATATATATATAATAATAATAATATATATATATGACTAGACGAAATCAAAACGATGTTATTTAAAATTATATTAAATACAATTGAACAATAATGTATCATTTACCACAATAACTGACAAACTCATATAGGATAATAAATTATTAGAAAACAATTTCTATTATGCATGACAATATGACAAACAATATTAAAAATTATTAATAAGTACCTACCGTTCAAAACCATTCGAAGTTTTAATTGAATACCTATCAACTACTAACTTATATTGCATAATATATTCACACCCATTTTTATTATAATTGAAAATAATGAATTAAAAGTTCAATGATTAAGTGTTTTTATTTTGACTTTCATATTACTTTAAAAGTTTAAAAACAATATATAATATTCGTATTTAAACAATTGGCGTCGTATTATTTTAGATTTTGAGCGAAGCGAAAAACGTATTTAAAATTTGTATTTTGTCCAACACATTAATAATTTTAGACTTCAATAATATACACAAATTTCGGTCTATATTCTAATAATTTTAATTCGTTATCATATTCGTTTTTTTTTTTTTTTTTTTGTAATATTTATTTTATAAAATATAATTTATGTAAAATGTTGGAATTTCTAAGTTATTTACATCATGTTATGGTGACTCAGGTTATATTTAATGAGAAAAAATAAAAACGCAACGCTTTTTAGTGGACTGTTTTGATTTTCCTAAATTTTTTATATTTTCACGAAACGGTAATTCGACAACGAAACGGCCATCGATTTCCCGTCTCACGGATTTTTCAAAGAAATCACAACAAGCCTTTTCTTCACTCGTGTACGCCGTAGCACTAACGTTTTCTTCTATTTTCCAAAACCGTCGCATTAATTCTTCTAGGTTATCTTGGTTTTCACATTTTTCACTTTCTATCACACATGTTACTGTTTTCTTATTATACACTCTATTTGATACTATTCCAGATACTACGAAACCAAATTTCGTTTCTTGATAAATGGGTCCAATAGGACATGGTCTGTATTGTTGAATGCCGATAATGTCGAAAAAATGAGCCGCGCCAATTAGTATGTCTATCTTACTCGGTATATTAAATGCTGGGTCGGCTAATGTAATATTTTCGGGTCGCGGACCGTTATCGGAAATATTAATATTATTTATTGGTAGGTTACCTGTCAATTTCGATACAACTAATAATTCCGTAATTAATTGAAACTCATTTACGCACGACTTTATTTTTAAGGTCACCGATGCCGTGACACTTTGCTTACTTTCCCCTATGCCCGTTACTACATGGTTTATTTTATTTCTTTTTAAGTTTAAGTTTTGCACTAGTTCAGCAGATATGAAATTGTTCGTAGAGGCGGAATCTAATAATACGCGGGCTAACATCATTTTTCCGGCAGCACCTGCAACTCGCACAACGGCCGTGGCTAATAACACGCGGCTAAGCCCCGTAGTTGCGTGTGCTGTTGTTGAACTGGTTGGAACAACCGTCACCGGGTCGTTATTTTTTACAGCGTCTTGATTACTATTATCTGACTCCGATGTATTTTTTGATAAATGTAATAATGTGTTGTGTGGTTTTGCACACTTATAACAATACCGCGAGAAACATTTTCCGTCGTGTCTACGTAAGCATATTTTACATAATTTGAGATTCGTCACCTTTTCTATACGTTCCTTGACTGATAAAGCACCAAATGTTGGGCATTTATATATCGTGTGTGACAGACTACAAATAAAACATTTTATGATGTTCGTTGACACAAATGACCCGCTAGATTTCTGATTAAACCTTGAACTGTTATTATATTTCGCTTGATAATTTCTTTTCTCAGATAACACTAGTTTATCGTTTTTATTCAAAGACGCTTCAATGGACTCTAATATACGGAATCTTTCCTCCATAAATTGTAAAAATTCGCGAACTGGTGGAACTGTGTCTTTCGATGCTATTATCTCCCACTCTTTACGACTCTCGTGATCTAGCTTGGATTTAATTATGTGTGATAATAAATTAATAACGGTCCCCATTCGAATGGGTTTTCACCTAATGCTTCAAGTGCTGTTATATTACTTATGAGCGTATCTGTTAATTTTCGGAGATTTTTGGGTATTCCTACTTGTAAAGGTTGTAATTCTACTATATTTTTTACACGCGTTTGTATTAATATTTTTTTATTACTATATCGTTTACTAAGAATCGCCCACGCTGATTCGTAGTTTACCTCTGACGTCTCTAAATATTTTATACTATTTTCGGCGTCGCCTGTAAGCGACGATCGCAAATAGAAAATTTTTTGTATTTTCGTTAAATTATTATTTGTATGTATTAATGCCATAAATATATCGTAAAATGTCGACCATTCCTCGTATTGACCAGAAAATGTGGGAATACTTAATGCTGCTAACTTTATCATCGATTGTGGTTGTGTACGGATATCTTGTTGCGCTAGTTCACCTTTATTTGATGTTGTTTCACAATCCTTTTCTCTCATTCTCTTTATTATTTTTTCGGCCTCTGTTACAATTTTAAAATAAAAATCTTCAAAATCATTTCTATATGGGAAGTGCTCGTTTTCGTTTTGAGTCGCATTGCACTCATCTTCGATCGCTGATTGGACTTGTTGGAATTCGTCCCAGGTATTTTCCAATTTCAATTTACGTATTTCCACTTGCATCGGATCGAAAGTATTCGATTGTATATATGTCCAGAGACGAGTCATGGACGCCTTTAATTGGCCTCTTCGCACTATTAATCTCGATATTTCTGTCATATTAACGCTAGTTTGCTATATGCTGTATGCTCTGCAATGCTATAATATAACTTAACTCCTCGGGTTTTTTTAGTTTATTTTAACATTAAATTGTATATAACGCGGCCGATAACTATTTTCATGAATTAGAAACGGAACTTTGGGAATTTTACGACGCTGTTTAGGAATAAAGGAAAACTCTCTTACCTTTAAATGCTGTCTTCTGATACTTTTCTCGCGGATATTTATCCTTTTCGATCGAACGAACTAATACATAAAATTACTGCATTCGTTGCGAGTATACACGCGCGAATATATTTAAAAATATATTCTATTCGATGAGGTCAAACTATGCCTCTTACAACGCACACACGTGTATATTTTCTTTATTTTTATTTTATAAAAAATATTACGCTACTACAACTTATACGCACATATATTATGATATATATCTAATATATTTACTCGATAAAGGATAACTATAATATATTACTCGACGCAACTCGACAAACTTTACACGACTATTAACTATTACTTAACGATTCTCATCGGCACGAATGGACCATGTTATGGTGACTCAGGTTATATTTAATGAGAAAAAATAAAAACGCAACGCTTTTTAGTGGACTGTATTTTTTGCTTTATTAAATTATTAATAAATAATAATTAATAAATCATGGAGTCGTCCGACGGCTTTGGTTCGAGTTACGATTCGCGACTGACTCTAAAAGTACAATTATTCGTAAACTACGGGCATTTCCTGTTGCGTTATCGAAATCGAAACTAATTATCGAACACATCAGAATTTAGTTACTTTTATTCAAATAACACAACGTAACAAAACAGTTTCCTTACATAAGAACTTATTCTGATTATAAATTTATAAAAGAATAAAATAATTTAATTATTTATATCTTTGTTTTAAGTATACAAAAAATAATGAAATTTAACTGGCACGAAGTAAGAAAAGTATATTTCAGAAATATTTAGGAATGAAATTCAGATATTCAATATTTTAATAATTAATTATGATAAAATTAAAAATAAATATATAATATCATTGATTGAAATATATATATACAGGCTGCGTCAGAAAGAACTCCTTGATTAAGGAAACTAATAATAGTAAAACCAAACCAAGTAAAATATTAAAAAAAAAATTTTTATTTATAAATTGTAATATAATATGTCATTTAATATTAATTATTTTTAAAAATTATATCACTTAAGTGGCTGCTTTCTTTTTCGATACATTGATTGAGCCTATCTCGGTAATTTTCTATGACTACGAGTCATTTCGGGCGGGATAGTAGAATAATATAGTAATATTATGAAAAAATATTAATATTATCAATAGATAAAAAATTTAATTATAATTCAAATTTTAAACATTTTGACAAAAATATTTTAATATTAATTATTATTAAAATAAATATTTAAAAAAAATGTATAAAAACGTATATTATATATATAATAGGCATAATTTTAAATAAGTATTACCGTATTTAAATATTAACTATTCGAAAAGCTTAATAATATATTTTAATAATAATATGCTAAAACATACAATTACAAATAATAGATAATAGATGTATTTCAATACCTACCTACTTAGTTAAAATGAATTAATATTATTAAATTAACCAAAATAAATATATTATATACCTATATAGTATTATACATAAAGTATTTATTAGTTATTAATTTATTATATTCCTTGAAGTATTTCACATCATTCGTAAAAGATGACATTTACTCGAAATTCTTAAATAGTTAGTAATTTATCATTTGTTCTAAATAGGTAGGTAGGTAGCAATTATATTCAAGAATAATTTCTTCGAAGTATTTAGGCACAGAATAGAACAATAAATTGGTAAAAATTATGAAAATTGTTTTATTCTGCGGTATATATCCTACACCGCAGAATAGAATATTTAATAATTCGCCCAAATAAATATTAATAGAGTTTATATGAGTACATCAGACTAAGTATAGGTATAGTGTTCATGTAATAGTATATATATGATTTTTGAAATATTGTTTATTACCTATTTGTATATAATAAATTAATAATAGTAGTCAGTCTTTAGTCGATATATTGGTGACCCATATATCGTATAAATGCAATTTACTAAGCCAAGAAATAAATTGTAAGATTACATATTATGATATATTGATATCATATTTATTGTAATAAAATTATCTGTTAATATTAAATCTTGACTAGCAATAATATGAAATATTCAAGCAATTTATATTTCAAAAAGTACATATTATATTTTATTATATTATATACATATAAATTATATAATAATAAGTATTATATGCAAATGATAAATTAAAAAGAAAAAAAATCGACGCTCAATCGCAAGTCTATATCAATGATATCTTTATATATAAAATATGATGTAGGTATTTATAAAGATTAACATTTTAGAGATAAGTTTATAGGAAACTTTTATTAGATTTAAAACATGTGTTGCGTTTTTTTATCTACATAAATGTGTTATCAAATTGTAATATCGTACATAGTAGTAGTAGTATACAAAACACAATATTATAATAAATATGACCGTTTGATCTAAAATTTTAGTTACATTCCATAAAATTAAGTAAAAGTGTTTTACGTACTCACATATCAAAAATTTGTAAAAAAAAAAAAAAAAGTAGAAAGAAAAAAATGAATTTTGAAATATACATTTTTTGTGTTTTTGTATTTTTATTTCATCATAATATAGTTATAGAAGTATAGTTATGTACAATATATAGGTATATCTAAAATTATTGTGTTTTTGCGTACGCCGAACGAGTTTTTTTTTTTTAATAATTTAAGTGAAATTATAATAACATTATAAGTTTATATAATTTAATAATTAATTGTAATATGACGTGTTTCCATTCAAATTAATAATAATTAATCCTGTTGTGTATCAGATGATGATCAATATTAAAATGAAAAAAAATTATATTATGTATATGTAAGAAGTTAAAACTTTATATACAAAATAATGTGTTTTTTAATCCATGATTTTTTTTAAATAATAAATATAATTATTGTTTCGTGTCGGAATTTTATAATAAATTGTATTGTTGATATTCATAATTAAATATAAATGTTAATTCATATTATTGTATTAATTTGATCAATGTGTATTTTATTATTTTAGATGCCTACTATTTACACATTATACATATACATTATATACATCGAATATATTGTATAGTCAATGAAATTTGTGAAATGTATATTACGTATATTTTAAAAAGTGACGTGATAATCATTTTTTTGTTTTCATTATTTATTTTTCATGAATAATATGAGTCTAATAAGTAATAACTGATAATTAATAATAATTAATACTCATTTATTATTGATAATACGTTTACGTTATATAATAATTGTGTTATTTAATATTTATATTAAAAATATACCTAATAATAGGTACCTACTAAAAATATATATATTGATAAACGATTAAAATAAAAATAAATATACCAATTATAGTTTGTAAATAAATTATATATATTATTAATTAAATCAAATTAATATACAAAGGTACCTATACACTAAGACTAAATACAAATAAAAATGAAATATTCTATAAAATTACTTTATTAATCAAATTTATAAGTACCTACCATTAAAAGTCATTAAAAAAAGATAAAATAATAAATTCAATTAAATAAATATAAATTATTTTGTGGAGGCACATAATATAAAGTAGGTATATAATATAATATGAATATTTGATAAATTATTACTAAGTATATTTAATTACGGAATATAATATTATATAGGTATATGCAATGTGCATTCATTAAACAATGTAATTTTAATTTTAGAACGTATTTTATTATAAATTATAATAAAATCACTTGGGATTGTTGCTTTGTAATTTATTGAATTATACAGTATACATTTATTTTTTACTCTGTCAACACAATCAAGTTTTTTTTTAATAAAAAACAAAATATCTCAAATCCATTTATCATATTAATGTAAAATGACTACGATTGCAAAGATCTTAAAGCTAATACTCGTAATTGGTGATTTATTTCATATTTGAATGTATAAATTACCTTCAAGAATAAAGAATTCCTAATATATTATTAATCGTTATTTTCCGTTATACTATAAATAAAATCAATAATTATTATTCCATATAAATATATGATTTATACTCGTATTATATAAATCTATATCCATGAAATGTTTTATTGAATTGGGAATTTAAATAAAAGACAAATTATATTTAAATTTTAATCATTTTAATTATGTTAAGGGATGGTCAAAGGTCAAACTATTGGTCTTTAGGGTATGAATATTGAGTATATAGGATTTAGGAAGATTGCCCCTTTTCTGGAAAATATAAAAAAAATCATTCAACACAGCCCCACACACAGAAAACTATATTTCATTATACATACCTACTGTCCTACTTTATTTTCATACATTAAATTATTTAAGATAATTATATATTTAACTATTATTCCAAAATCGATAATCCTTGATAACTATTCTGATAAATATTCCTTTATAAAATAATAAAACTTACACTGTCAAATTGATTTTATTATAGTTGAGATGACAGTTTCGTGTAGTGTCCGAAAGATTTATGTTGTATATTTGAGTAATGAGCGATACTGTTAATAATAAATATAAAAATGACATATTATCAAAATGATCATAAATATAATAAAATAGTATCAGTATGAATAAAATCTAATCTTCAAAATTATACTTTAAATTTTAAAATAGAAAATTTATGATTTAATAATATATAATAGATATAAGTACCTACCAAAAAATACCTTCTACCACCCATATGTAATAATTAGTTCATATTATTTTCTATACATAATTCAATTTTCAGTTTTATAATTTAATTTTCTGTACATTTTATTTTTATTTTTTTCAAATTCATCAATTAATTTAATACATTTTTTGTTTAATTGATATCGCATATTGTTGATTATTTTAATCATAAATATCATAATCGAATAATAATAATAATAATAATAATAAATAATAATAATAATAGCCCTTGTAAATTACTTTAATTACCATATTATAAAGTGTAGAAAAATCGAAAATTATTTAGGTACCTAATCAATATATTTAAGATAATCACATAAATTATTATATTAAATACAAACAATCCTTAAAAGAGTCGAAATACAAGTATTAAAACTAACAAAAATATTTTAAACCACTATATAATGGGTATTATATAGGTATATATTATTGACTTATATTTTATTGATTTATATATACTCGTATATACCGATAGTATTGTAACAAAACCATTGCCATACACTATATAATCTTGGTTTAAAAAGTTTTCAGTAAACGATCGATATATTACGATATTCGTGATTATTGTTATATACTTATGTGTGTGTATAAAATTTATTCTTTGATGCTTGTATAGTTGTTGTAGGTATTTATTTTATGGCATAGTTGTATACACTTTACAAAATATATTAACATAACAACAGACGATTGGAAATTAAGTGTCACTGTTATTTAAATATATAACAATAATGACGATTTGATTGATATTCTCTTTTGAAATCACTAAAACGGCATCGTCGTGTCCTGATTTAATATCACTCGTAAGTCGTATATTTATATATTTATGTCGGTTATCACATTAACGATACGCATATCCAAGTAATGTAAATGAATATGCATATAGGTATATATAGTAGGTACGTTGTTTAAACAAAACCACAAATCACATTTAAAGAAAATCGTTTTCGTAAATAAAACACATAATTCATTGTAGTAATTTATTTCATACATAATAATTAATAATATACAAGCATATGCGTATAATTAATAACACGCTATCATTTTTATACATACGAAACAATTATTTATGACAAATTTATAATTTATTTTTATTTAAATGATATTTCTGTTGCCCCATATTGTTAATGTTCAATATTTGTTATTATTATGGCGCATAATATTTTATTCGATATTATATAGGTACAACTACGCAAAAATTATTATGAGAAGTGAAATCAAAAAACGAAATTATATAGCTATACTATATATATATATATACCTATATAGTTAACTGCGGAAACTTACGATAAGATTTAAATCGGATTAAAGTCCTTAATACGACTAGATGCATTAAGGATAAAGTTCTAAAATCCTTCCTTTAAATAAAAGATATTAAGCTATAGTACATATACTGCGTGTAAATTCAAATTGAACGTATAATATTATGCTGCAACATATATTAATACATATTAAAAATTGTTAATAATAATAATAATAATAATAATAGTGTAATATAAATTAATATTATATATAATATAGATGTATATACGAGTCATTTATGGTAGGTACCTAATTAAAATTAAGAAAGACTATTATATATATTAATCTATTATATATTGTTATCAAATATGTTAACTAATATAAAAAAATGATATCTGCAGTTATCAAATATGATTGTCATCATTCCGCAATATGGAATTATGGACTGCGGAAATTTCGAATATTGTACAAAACGTATATAATATGGAATTCAAGGTAATGTTTTTGGATTTTGGATAATATTAAAATTAAATATTGGAATGAATAAAAAACATTATATTCGTTATTAAACATACATAATGAACTGCGTATTGTTTACACACACATTTATTTATTTCGTATAAAATAATCTCTCTCTCTCTCTCTTCTTATGGATTTTATGACTCTCTAATTAAGAGTTAATGCCGCCAAGACAACATTACGCTATACCTATCCCTGTCATATACTAGCTCTCTCCAGTTCTCAATTCCCATTTCTTTTAAATCTTCTTCGACTGAATCAGTCCATCTATTCCTAGGTCTTTCTCGAGGTCACCATTCCATGTGGTTTCCATTCCATTACTGATTTGACTGCGTGTTATTTTCCTCTCTTCTCATAATGTGTCCAAGTCCAAGCCACTGTAGTCGTTGTCCTTTAATCCAGCTGGTCACTGGTGCCACACCAACCATATCGTACAGTTCTCTATTGTATCTTCTTCTCCATCTATCCGTTGTTACATCGTATACACCACATATTTTTCTATAAATATCTTATTTTTAAAGATCTTCATCCTTCTTTCAGTTTGCATGGTCGTTGTCCATGCTTCGCAACCGTATGTTAATGTTGGTCTTATATTATTGTAACGTAATAATTCGTTATAAATTATGTTATAATAAAGTCCATAAATAATAATAATAGGTACCTGTTCGTCGGTCATATTATAATTATACAAGAAATTTATAATAATGAAACGTCAGTCTGATTTTACGCATTTTATTATTTGTCAATTTGTCATCCTAAATTTCGATATGGGGGCCCCCTCGCTAGGGACCCGGGGTTTTCAATCCTCCCCGATTGAATCCCTGATTGTATATGTGTACCTATATTAGATATAATTATATACAAGATATTTTATTTTTAATCCGTGTCCGCTTTGATTCTCATTATGTAAATCGAGTGAGGTATTTAGGACGGGCATATTCAACGGTAAAATTACACGATATAATAATATTTTCACCTTTTGCGAGCGGCGCACGACCGTTGTGAGTCGCCCACACAATGTTTTGCACCTGACGTTGTCAGGGAGGTACGCACCGCATTCCGACCGCGCGTGTATACGGAATGTATCGACGGTATCACGACGTATATAAAATTACACAGGAGAAAAATAACCGCCGTTCTTTCGTCAATCACCCTGTGTACGCGTATAACTAGTGCACGTAAATAATATATATATACCTATCGTGTGTGTGTGACGTGGGTAAGTACGTGTATACATAACTACCAGCTTATATATATATATATATTATGTATTTATGTATATAAACATAATGACCACGAACGATTGGGGGCGCGCATTCGCGACAACGACGCCGGAAACGTAACCGCACACCTATGTAAATTACGACGAATTTTGCACGTTTTTACATTGTTTTCATACTCTCGTTCGAACCGTTCCGTCTAACCGCGAATTTTGTTCCGCCGAAAACAGCGCGGACATATACCTACGCGAAATATTTTTTAAAATATTTTATTCCGGTCGTCATCGCGTATAATTATATTAATATAATATTATATAAATACAGGACACGCGTACGTGTGACCCGCAGTATTAGCTCCTGTACCCCGTTTACATATTATATTATTACGCTGCAGGTCAACGGACGATTATTATTATTATTATTATTATTATAGTTTTTATCGCCGTTAGGAGGACCCTCGTCCAGAGATCACAGGAAACCGGACGCAGGACTCGCTACTGGATATCGTACCGCACTGCCGCCATGGGATGCGCCGGGAGTAATCCGTTGCCCGCGGCCGGTGATCCGATGGCCGCCGCAACCAACGGACGGGCGACTGCAATCGACGGACCGCCACCGGAGTCCGCGAAAGATTCTGCGGACAAATCGCGTTCGATCGTCGGAAACGTCATCATTGATGACATGGTCAAAAAGATTCAAGGTATTATATATTATAATATACCTAGTATATATTTTATATTATGGATATAGATAATAATGTCCACGGAACAATAGCCCATATGTAATATTGCCCGGTTACAAAAATGATCAAGTACCTAAATAGTAAATGGTCAAATACAAATTGTTCGGTTACATGTGTAGATTATAAATAATCATATTACGTATAATGCTCGTTGCTCGTATATGGGATTTTACTTGAGATTATCTTCTATAATCCTATTATTATAATCAGTGCACTTAATAAATCAACTATAAGATAAATTAGTATGAATATGAAATAAAATATATAACATTTTCAACTATACAATAAATTGTATTACTGTAATAGTGTCATACTCTATACTCTATACTAATATGATTTTTTTGTCATTTTTATAATTGGAAATTTTTGTATTTGAACATTTTAGTACTTGGACAATTTTTCCTGGACATTAATTCCATGGAAATAAATAAATAAATAATAGGTATATCTATTGATCTAAGTCATTTTATAATAACATAATATTATCATAGTTGTTAGATTATCGACTATCGACCCTTATTATTAATTTATTATACATATATATATATATATATATGCAATTAATCTATATGGCTATGGCCTTTTCATTTTTGGTCATTCATCAGCGTTTCTCAAAGTGTGGGTCGTCAGTCAATTCGGTGGGTCGCGAACAATTTTTTGAATTATATAGATTCCAAGAAATGTATGTTAAATTAATATTAAATACCTGTATTATTGTTTTATTAAATATACTTATATTATTATAGTAATATAGTATCAAAAATAATATAATATTATAATTGTAATATTATAGCACACACATTTCGCATACACCTCATTATTAAAAGTACATTTGTAAAAATATAATATTGATTATAAAGATAAACTTATAAAATACTAAATACATAATAAAAATGTATACATATTTGATATTTATGGAACACAAATTTTGTTTTTTATAACTACTTTTTGAAAAGTGAAACGATGTGGGTCAGAAAAGAATTTTCGGGGGAAATTTAAGCCGCGGTACTAAAAAAATTAAGAACAACTGTTCTATATTATTATTGTGATTTTTTAAAGTTATTTAATCAATTTTAGAGAACTGTTAAATATTTTTAATATAAAATTATAAAGTATAGTTAACAAAAATAATATTAAAGATTTAAAGAGACTTTCCATTGTGAACCACAGTTTTATAAATAACATTATTTTTAATACAATAATTATTTCATTAGGTACAATAAATATATATAAATATTAGTATACGACATACGTAATCAATTTTGTAAAAAAAAATTTAAAATTAATTTCTATAATTTTTCTAGAAAATTATAAAATTAAAGATAAAAGTTACACAAATAACTTTCATCGATATCTTACAATTTGAAATTAATTTACAAAGCACTGAATTTTTTATATATAGGTATTTTAATGTAAAAAGATAAAAAAATATTTTACGTAATCCCACCATGTATAATCCATTTGTAAATTTAATTGTAACATATTGTTACCACACCACATTTAACAAATTCATTTCAGCACCTTAAACAAAAAAAAATGGTCATCACGTACGATGTACGAACGGATAGTATGTGACTGGATTTTTTAATTAGAACCTAAAGGTCGATTTGAATTTAAAACTGAACATATATATATATATATAATAATATAGCTGTTAAGCACAATAATATATTATGTTATAAATAAGAAATAATAGTAGGTACCTATATTAGTTTATAAATGAATAAAAATCTAAAATAGTTGTTAAAGTAATAAGGATATATTTTCCTCGTTTAATAAAAAATAAATAATAACATATTCAAATTAATAACAATCTATTCCAACAAATATATTAGGTATTTAATGTATTGAAGATGAAGATTAATTTTATAAGAAGAGTTCTTGTGGATATTATATACCTATAAATAAATAAAAACCCAAGTCCACAAAAAATTTACTTTATTATTTTAGTATAAATACGTATTTTTTTAAAATAATAACGTAAATTTTTTGTGGACTTGGGTTTTTATTTATTTATATTGAATATTATTTAAAACTCACTTGTACAATATATTATGACAACATTTCTTCTAATGAATTCAAAGTTATTAAAAATATCAATTATATTCAAAATCAAAATAATACTAAATTATCAAATATATACTAACAAAACAATAATAACATATTAATAAATTTTTGTTATTTGTATATATTTTATATATAATATAAATATATTCGTTTATATTTACAATGTTAATATTATGTAGGTACAATGTACTGACAATAATGCATGGTATTTATATAATTTATATTATATATACTATATGTCCTACTCTTACATGCACGACTGCAGTATAAATTATAATTAGTAAACTTTAACATTTATATTGGTAATCCTGAAACCTGAAATACAAAAAACATAACAAGTACTAAGTAGTTATATAGTATAATATAATATAATATCTACAGGTATTCTATTTTATTAAAAGTTCAAAATAATAAAAATTACATATTTTATTTTAAAGATACAAAAAATGTTGACTAAATATAAATAAAAAAATGATAAATATGAATACTTTAAATACTAAAAAAGATTACATCCTACGATATTTTATGAAAATCGAAGTATTATTCCGGTCGAAAAAATGTTTACATATCAAAAAAAAACCTATTAATATTGATAACTTTTCTGTTTGTGATTTTATAAATATTCGTCAACTTTTTATTATAGTCATTAAAATTTAAAGTATTATATATTATATTAGTATTATAATACATTGATATCGATACATTATACATTTACATATTAGATATATTATAGGTAATGAGTGTTATATTACTTATGGCCTAGTTTATTTATATTCAATAAAATTTAGTGCGACCTAGCTTACCTTTAGGTACCTATATAATATACTATTCAGTAGGTATTCAATATGATATGTATATATAATATATAATATATATAGGTACCTAGGTACCAAAATAAATTACAATTATTATTTTTGACATATATTATTTACCTTACAAAATTTATATTTTATTATTATATATAAAAATAATAACTATTTTCAAACAAAGCATTTTTTATTGTTAACATCAATACGTCATAACTCATAAGTAATAATAATTTATTGTTCTTATTTATATTTAAAGTATATTTTATTTTTGAAAAAATTTAGGTTTGGTTAATCCAATGCATTGTTTTGTTAAAAATTCTATTTATGCAGTTGTTGAAATTTTACGTTTATTCTCTAAATACTAATTTAAGTTCTATATATATATATGATATTATAAATTTATAATATTAATAATATGAATTCTTGTGCTCAGTCAAATTATTTATTTGCATTTTTGTTCCTCATACCCATACGTCAAAAATAACTTAATTTGAATACCTACTTATTATTAATGTACAATGTGAATTTATGTGAATTATCACTAAAAATGTAAAAATCTATTTATATGTTACCTATAAGTATAAAAATAATTATTGGAACATTTTTAAATATATTTTAGTATATTAATAAACCCAAAAGAATATCCATAATACTTAATGAAAATATTTATTTTGAATTTAATCACTCATAATACGTATAATTACACTTAGTAATATTATAATGTCACCATATTATTACATAGAGATAATACGTAGATAAAAATCTGATGTTAAAAAAGTTGAATAAAAAAAAAATAAAGATATATTGACGATAGGACAGACAATTATAATAATTATTATATATACCTACGATATATTCTGTAATCACACAGTTATAATACTCCATTCTCTTTTTGGGGGGTTTCTGGGCAACAACGCACACCATCAACCTGTCGATAATAATAAACAAAAAAAAAAATATTAATAAAGTTTATGACGAAAATCAATTTTTTATGATTCGCCCACGCAATAGGCATTATGTGTGTGTTTATATTCTTATATATGAATATATTTTTTATTTTTATTTTTTGAACACTAAACGTGCATTGTTAAGATCTGATTTAATAGATCAATCGTTGTAAAATCAGAAAAAAATAATGCGGAACATTTGGCATGATTGTGCGGATGGTGGTAGGACGTCAGAGAGTCATTATATTATTTTGCATAAATCCTCAGACTATAATGATTATGATAAATGGAATGAATATAAATATCCTTACTTCAAGAGGAAAGAAAAAAAAATAAAAAAAACAAATAAAAATACATGACCACGATGAAAAGATGTAATAAAAACGTCTTAAACAATGTGCATAAATTTTTTTTTTTTTAGACAATGAACAATGTAGTCCTTTTTACATCGTTAACGCGTTCTTATATGAGAAATATAAAACGTAAAATTTAGCACGACTTAAGTACTTTTTCCTCTTGAATTTATTTTAATTAGGTACTTCCTTTTAAAAAATTAAAAAATAACAATTAGTAAAAGTAAAATGTTACACTTAAGAAGATTAATAACTCAAAACTGATAGAACTTATAAGTTATAAGTAGGTATACTTGGGAGCCGGGAGGAAGTAATGCGAAAGCGGTTCCCTCCCGGTCCTCGGTTCAAACACGAGAAAAAAGTATACTTATAACTTATAAGGTATAACATAACATATATTTAATATAAAAGTTCAATTATGATATATTTCAATAGTACATTAGTACCTGTAATATATGCATATGTATATTGTATATACCTATAGGATTTATATTTACATATTTGGTTATAAAGTATAATTAATTATAATGATGAATATGCTTGTAATTGGTACCTAATTACTACACAATACCTAATCAATGAGGTTTCGTTATTTAATTATTAATATACCTAATAATAATTAATTTTAAATAAAACATTAATTCGTAAATAGTTATTTAATCAATAATTAGGTGACTACTTATTTTTTATTTATAACTCGTATTATAGAATAGTTTATAATTTATATTCATTAAAAAATTATTAAAAAAAAATAATTACAATATTATATACCTATACTACAGATTTTTACTTGTATTAAAACTTTAAAACATTTGTATGAATATTGTATTGTGTGAAAGGTACTTAATTCGAAATAAATTACTTTTTCCTACAAAGTAAATTTTAAATTAATTAATCATTACTAATCATAATATTAACATATTACAATTTTAGACGTCACTGGGAGTATGGAAAACTTGATGGACGAGACTCAGGAAAAACTAAGTTCGTTTTTCGGAAATGTAGAAGAAAATGCCGAAAACGCAGAAAAAACGATAAAAGATAAAGTGAATGATACAACTTTATCAATGTCTGAGTAAGTGGAAATTATATCCACAGATACCGTCTTGTATTTTATTTTATTATAATAATTATTATATTTTTGATAATTTATAATAACAATAAGATACCTTTTACTTACCTATATGTAAAGTAAAACATACTTTGTTTATTATTTATAACGTTATCTTTTACCCGTCACAATATTGAAATATATAGTAAAACTTACACTTTTACAAACTTCCTCTTCTACAAAGTTTTTTATTTACTTAGGTAATAGAATATTTTCAAGAAATTTTAAATTCCTATAATATTAATTAATATTTTTTTATATTAAGAACTAAATTCTTTGTTTCGTATATTAAATATCGACAATTTTATTTTTTATTGAAAAATTATATACAATAACTCCCTCGAACTCGAACTGTACAAATTTAAAATCGAGTTGTAAAAGAATTATAATTTCCAAGAATGAGTCACTAAAGTCATAAAGGTGAAGTCCATTTATGAGTGGTCATTGGCCTTAGAGAATTATAGTTTACAATTTTAAATCGATAACGACAATTGACTAGGTACCTATTTTAAAATAATATATATTATGTTAATTTATTATCGTAGTTAAATTTTATTTTATTTTATTTGTGTATTTTATGTATAAGTTAACGTAGAGTAGATATGTAAAGTTCCTACTTAATTTACATCTATACCTATTATGTTTAGTAGTTATTAAATTAACTATAGAAAGAAATATTTAATAAACATGATATTAAAAATGCATATATTATTTTTATTATTATTTTTTAAATAAATATTATTTTGCATTTAATTTGTGCAATTCATGAACATGCGTCTTGATTATATTATATGCATAACAATAAATCAAGGTTAGGTTATGTTAGGTTTGAAAATATATAAGTAGTTAAGTAATAAAAATTAAAATACATTTTATAATAGGTAATTTATAAAAAAATATATTACTTGAAAACCACTCTACGATTTTTTTTATGCATTATATTTATATTATATATACGTATATACACGAGTAGGTATACTAGGTATATCATTTATTTAAAAAAATATTAATTGATCACCAATAAACATAAAAAAATATTCAATTAACTAGCTAAGTATAAAGTATCTCTTAAAATTATTTTTTAATATATATATATATTAATGTAAAAGTTATTAGAATCATAACATAAAGGTTAATTATTAAGAAAAATTTAATTATTTTGTTTAAAATGGGTCACTCAATAAAAATAATATAAAAATATATAGGTACCTACCTAATGTGAGCGCTTACCTAACAAACATATTTGTTTTATTAAAAAAAATTTTTATTTAATATTAATTATTATAGTATTATTAAATATAATAAGAACTATTTATATTGTGTAATAAAAGATTAATTTCAACGAAATAACACAAAAAAAAAAAAAAAAATGTGAAGGTAGGTACCTCAACCTACCTAATATTTATTAACAGTTATACAAAATTACAAACTAAAAGTTAATTTACTACATAGACACATAGTACATAATAATATTATGACATATTATGTTATATATCATAGCATAAATATTATTTCGAGTATTATTTTATGTAAAATAATATTCCTTATTTTTTAAAATGTACATAAAACTTTTTGTTCAATGAGGTAACTGGGATAAAAATAAAGGGGGGGGGGAATTTTACTTAAAAAACTTGACTCAGTTAAAAAAATTTGTTAACTTGCTCGACCTTGCATTAATTTGAAGAATACGTACTATAATGTAAATACCTATCTATACTGGCTATACTAGTCTACTACATCCAAAAATATTAATATAATAATTTTGTATATTTCTATATTACCTACGTTATTTTACTCTGAAGAATTATACAGTTATATTATTATACTATAAAAGAGAGTAGTAAAATTATAACTTTGCCTTCTAGTAAAATCACAGGAGTGGCAATTGCCTCCTGCTTCCTTACAATTATGCCACTGTTTTTGTAATTATAACTGATTTATAGATAGGTACCTAAACGAATTATCGAATGTTACAAAACCGATAAAAAGAAACAAAATCATAATAAAAACAGTTTAATAATTGTAAAGAAAAAATAGATCTCTCTTTTATTATAACTTATTCAACTATTCAAGTCAAAATAATAATCATTAATTTCAAAGTATCTACACGCGAGAATGTAAATGTGTCTTGACCTTTGGCTGTTATAAACACGCGATACGTAAGTTAGTAAAATTGTATACTTACCTATTTTCCTACCTACACACAATCAACAATCAAGATTGCAATTATTTATTAATATATTCATAACATTAATCTTTAAGAATAGACAAATGTCATTATTTTATCATTTTTTTTTTCCAGTGGACCTAAATTACATCATGTTATTCTTCTGGCGACCGAAGAAACTAAAATCATACCAATGGATGTATTCGAATCGACGAAAAAAGATGTAAATTCGGCTACCGATGAAATAGAAATTAACGAAAATCATACAAAAATAAACGCAGAAGACATCGAAATTGATGATAGTGATAAAATATTAGAAGAAACTAAAAATGAAAATATCGAAGTAGAAAAAATTGATGAAGAAAGTGTTGAAGAAAAAACAGAGGAAAAAACTGAGGAAAAAACCGTGGAAAATCATACAGAAATAAACGCAGAAGACATCGAAATTGATGATAATGATAAAATATTAGAAGAAACCAAAAATGAAAATGTCGAAGTAGAAAAAATTGATGAAGAAAATGTTGAAGAAAAAACAGAGGAAAAAACTGTGGAAAAAACCGAAGAAGAAACAGAATAATAAAAATAATATATGTATAAAGCATAAACGAGTGAATATCAAACTGAGAAAATGATGACTCAAATATAAATATAAATATGTATATTTTTATTTAAAAATTACCTAAATTGTTTATGTATGTAGGTATACCTACTTATATATATATAAAAAATTTTGTTTAATATTAAATGTTAATAATATATTATAAAAACACTAAAATTGTCACATAAAATACACCATAACTTAGATATTATAAAAATACATTATAAATATTATTTTGTAACAATGGGTTAATTCAAATCTAGCTTCAAATAGTCATTTATGCCTCCATATATAATATTATTTATTATGTAACTAGGTAAATTATTTGTTTATTCGTTAATTATTTTACTGTAAAAATATAATTACCTACCTAACAAACCAACTTACCATACAACTTTATAAATACTCAGGGCTAGGATTTCTATGCATTTGCATATTTTTCCATTAAATAAAATTAATTGTTTTCCAACTGTGCTCACAATTTGGCTTATATATATTATATTCTTCTCGTTTAAATATTAATATATATTTGTTTATTTTACCTATTTTGAGAAAAATGCATGTATGTAATTATATATTTAAAACATTTGGTAATATATAAAATTGTATATTTATATATTATATTGAATGACTAGGTATAATTATTTGTTTTATTTTTTGAATTTTCGTAAATATACAATCTTATAACATAGACAATAATCATAATATTATTACACAATACAGGATGTAATATACAACTTAATAATATTTTATGAATACATTATAATTTTTAATACAATAAAAAATTAATATTTTATATTATAATATATAATTAATACCTATATAAAATTATATAGGTAATACATTTTATTTATGTATTTATGTAAACAAAATGAATATTTTAACATTTTTTATGGCATAAATATCTTAATCCTATTTCTTTAAAATATTTTTAATACCTAGGTAAATGTAGATTATCTATATCACATTAATGATAATTTCCAGATACTGTTTTCTAAACGTTTTAGTTTATAATATATAAATATTCCCTATACCTACTTACCTGATATTATTCAAAATTAATTAATTTAATAATAAATTACGGTACTGTACAGTGTACATTAATATTTTATAAAATAGTGCTAATTGCTACTTAATTAAATACCTATTTATTATAATCAAGGCTCGGAACTTTATGCGCTAAAAAATACTAATATACGCACATATTGTGCATACCTACATATGCGTTAACAAACATCAAAATATGTGGTATATGCAGTAAAAAATTAGAAAATGTGCAAAACTATGAAATTTATCGTACATAATTTTACATACAAAATTTAAGTTAGGTTCACGAGAAAAAAATTACCGATGGATATACTTTTTATATTTTATATCAAGGTACAAAATATTATTATAGTGGTAAATTTGTATAAAAATAAATACAGATCGGTCGGAGAGTTCTCAGTACTACAGAGATTAAATAGTATTGGACTTATTGTCCAGTGCATTGCGAGCCGGAGCAATACAATAATAGTAGTTGATGAATATAGTACATAAAAGCAATAAATAATGATTATTGAACATTTTAATATTTATATTGACGTGTACAAAATTGTATTTATAACTATTCTTACATATACAAATGTTGAAATGTTTGTATTATTTGTTAATTTTAAAAGAAGACTCATATATTTTACATAAGTTATAATTTATATTTTTTAATTTTAACAAATTTAAATTACACAAAAACGGACAATTTTTTTTATTAATAAATTAATTGCGGTTAGACATACCCGATAGGCCAACCTTCTATCACGCATTCTGTAAGAAGTAAGGTGCTTTATTTATTATTTCATGAAACTTTTATTTTCTATGATTATTTTTTCTATATTACCATAGGTTAGGGTTAGGCTATGTATATTAAGGCTTAGCTAATAAATATTCTTTATTATTTTTATAACTGGCACCTTAGATGTCTGCTCTTTCGGATCGCGGCATCTTACGTTAGCAGCATTGGCAATTATTAGGCATGGCCCATCCATTCTTTATTATCTATGTTTGCACACCTATATCCCTGTGGCAGGAGTATCACTCCCTTGCTTTTTTAAGTTTCAAGTTTTAACCACACTGTAATTACATATTTTTCCTATAAATGAAATATAAATAATTTTTAATTTTATAATATCAATATTACAAAATACTATTTATATTTTAAGTGAACACAATAAATATTTGTAAATAAACCCATAACATTTTAATTACACTAAAACTTTGAGAATTTTTAATAATAAATATCATATTCCATTATATAGTAAAAACAAATATATTTACTCTTAAAAGTATTAAAAATACAGAACCGGTCTAGAAAATTTAAAATTCACATATTTAAAATCATTAATTTGTTACACAATTTTTATTGCCAAATGCCAGTCATAACTCATAAAACATTTTTCAATATTATTCTTTAATCTTTATAGTAAAATTTGTTATAAAGAAGAATACAAACTAAACAAATACACATTAATTATAATTATATTAATTCAGTAATAATAAATTATATTTTATTTTAAATGTTTCTAATTTTCTATTTTATTTTATTTTCATAATTGATAACTTTTTATCTTATCCATTTTAACTTACCAAAATTGTACTAAGGAATTTATTTTGCAATTTAATTTTTACACCTGCTAATAAAATACAAATAACATATTGATTTATACATCTAAAAATACAATTAAAATAAATGTCTAGAAACAAATTAACACCTAACATTAATTATTATATAATATATATATACTTAATACACTTTTTAAAGTACATTAAGCATTCATAATTAATAATTATGTGTCTGCTTTTTAATATGTAATGATATAACCAACAATAAGTACCAATTTAAGTATTATTTACACTAAATGCAGTATTGAAAATACCATATGATTAATGAGACATTCAATTAGGTATATATACTAATATACTACATAAACATCATACACTAGGTGCGTCAAAAATATTCATTATATTAAATATAGATTAATAATAGGTCAATCATACTGGAGGAAGAACTGCATCCAGGAATTTTTTAAGATCTTGTAATTCCTGCAAAATACAAATTAAAATAATTAATAATTAATTAACTATATATTCATGTAAAAAAATTAATTAAATCATGAAAAAATCTACAAATTGTAACATTTTTAAACTTAAAAGATAAAAAAAGAGATTATACTTCTGTCGTTAAACTTAAAAGATAAAAAAAGGGATTATACTTCTGTTGCATGGGATACAGGTGTGCAAATCATAGCGTTTAATTTTAATTAGAATATAAATGCAATGATAAATCATTGCATTTGAAAAACGATTCTGAGCGAATTGCAGTTAGATAATGTGGGTATTTATTAAAATTTTGACATTTTTTTATTAAATATTTAAAACAGAAAATTTTATCACATATAGTACATAAATGAACACTCTACACAATTTTCAAATCTCTAAGTTCTATATAAATGCTCATAAAATCCCTTGTCACCTAAATGACTATATCTGACAGAACTTCGCTCAAAATACTTTTTTCGAATGCAATGGTTTATCATTGCATTCAAATTCTAATTAAAATTAAACGCTGATTTGCACACCTGTATCCAATGCGGCAGGAGTATCATCTCTTCTTTTTATACTTTCAACAGCTATAAAAAATAACCGTAAATGTAATAATTCACATTAATTGGAACTGAATTAAGTAAAAAGTATTTCAACTTAAATAATATTTTCAAAATATATTTGTCAATTTTATTTAACATTATTGTAAAAAATTGTAGTATAATAAGAAAAATCCATATAAATACTTTAAATATTGATTTTACTGAAATTTCAACTTAAACACCTATAAAAAAATTGAGTCTTGAGAATTTCCTAATATTTTGAAAATACGTTAAGATATATATCAGTATGCTTCAATAATATTTAAAAAATTTCCAAATTTATTGGTTTTTAATTTTTTATATTAATATTTATTGTGAAAGTATTGAGAAATAATAAAAAGAATATTCGTATGGATTCTAAGATAATAATTTGAACTAAATATATCAACTTTAAACAGCTATAAAAAAAAAAAATTGATAAGAGATTTTACTAATATTTTGATATGATGTTAAGTAGTTTGTATGCATACTTCAATAAAATTTTCAGACATTAATACCAAAATTGGTCAATTTTACCAAACATTATACATATAAAAACAAGAATTTTACGAAATATTCTAAGTCCTATTTTTTGTAGAAAAATTAACGTAATGGTTCCAAAATTTTACTACATATATATAGTAGCTATGTGAACACCCAAAAATGGTAAAAATGACCTAAATAAAGTAATCCACTTGCTAACCGGAAGCATATGCTATTCGTGAAAATCGGAGCATTATTTTGGGTAGTAAAAGTGTTTTCAGACATAAAAAAAAAAGACGCACATCATTGTAAAATATATTCTTCACTTCGCTTAGAATCTAAAATAGTAAATATAATTAAACTTTGAATATAAAAATATTTTTTATTAATAATTCCTTCAGTATGTAAAACATACAAAAAATATCATATACATCATTCGCTCAGATTTATTATAACTAAATATAAATTAATTAAACCACATCAATGATAGTACATAAATTAATTTGAATGAAAATATAAGATTATTTATGAGTTCAAAACATATTAAATACAATATTAATAAAATTAAATTGTTTTATGCTGAAATATTAAAAATAATTTAATATAGATATACATACCGAATCAGATGAACTGTGCATCAGGCCTCTATATGTTTCAAATTTTGTATTCTTAGCAAAAGACTTAAGAATTGATGCTGTCAATTGGCCCCATTTTAATGGCACAATTGGATCACAATCTCCATGACACTGAATTATTGGTATGTCTTTGTTACCTATAGCGGCCTATAAAATAAAAATTTTAATTCATTATACTTTTCCATAAATAAAAACTAATTATATTATTACAGCTGGAAAAGATTTGTGCAATGGTATCCAACAAGATAAAGCCATGACACCAGCTAATGGTTTCTTATAAGTAAACGCGGAATACAAAGCAAGAGCTCCACCTTGTGAAAAACCACCAATTGCAATACGGGATGATGGTATATTAGAAGACTCAATTTCACGATCTATAATTGAATGTACTAATTTTGCAGCTTCTTTAATTCCACATTCATCTTCTGGACCAGATTCGTCTAAAGTAAATAAGTCAAACCATGAGGGCATGCGAAAACCTTGATTCAGAGACACTGGCATTGGACTCCTATTTATTTATATCAAATATATTATAAAAAACAATTCAATAATATTAAATAATATGACTTACGCAGATGGACATATTACTTTCATGTATGGTGGTCTTATTTGTGTCATTGCTTCGGCCCAGCCATTTCTAAAATAAAATTTTAACATAATTAAAATAGGTAAATAAAACATATAAATAATGTTATATCTTAAAAGACATTTATATTCATTAAACATTTAAAAAAATAAAATATTAATTAAGTGACAGTAAAATGAAGAAATCTTTATTATATGTATATCTAGATAAATTAGATGAAATTGTTATTTAATAATTATCTAATATAAATTACACAATATTAGTATAATTAAAATAAAAAAATCTATAATTAGATTATAAACAATAAATGAAATTATATACCCAGAATCTCCAAGACCATGAAGGAATATGACCTAAATAAAACAAATAATTATTACACATTGTTAATATCTTATTTAAAAAAAAAAAAAAAAAAATAACTACAGAGTACAGATCATTTTTAGGCACAAGAAATTATTAAATATATAATAAATGTACCTATCAATGTATAAAATATTTTTAATAGATTAATATAATTTGTAATTTGCATAATTATAAGAATTATATTATTGCCAGTTTATGATTTATCTAAAGTACTTGGAAATTGACACTTAAAATATTAACAAACATAGACGCAACTAGAACTTCATTTTAGGGGGTGCTAAAATTATAAATATATCTTAATCCCTCCTTCACCACAGACCATAAATTTCAGTTATTATAACAACATAATATATATTATATATATAAATTTAACTTCACAATCTCCATTTTTATATTTGTATTTACATTCATACAATAAATAACTGTATTATTTAAAATATTTTACACTTTACAACTAATAGGTACCTATAACAAATAAAAAAACAAATTTAATATTGGTTAAGGGGAATGAAAGGTGTGATTTTCTTTCTCCATCTAAGAAGTATGAAATATAGGAAATCAGACATTTTATATTTTTAATGATACGATCGATCTAATAATGTGATAAGGAATCTGAGAACTGATTTAAATTTGTCATTCAGTCTATTTTAGATGTTTTTTTTTTTTTTTTTTTTGTCACAAAGTTTTAAAAATTTTCTTTTATTTTCCCAATATTAATAAAATAAATTGTAAATTTAAATATCTTGAATATTAAATTTTTGAATACTTTGACACAAAAAAATAAGAAAGTTCATCTAAAATAGAATGGATGAAAAATTTAAATCAATTTTCTGATTCCTTATCGCATTATTAGATCGATCGTATCATTGGATAAAGTTAATGACTAAATTCCTTTTTCGTGTTAGATGGAAAAAGAATATTTTTGGAGTTGCTAATTTAGAGTCTGGGGGTGTCAACGTCCCCCTGGTAACCCCTAGTAACGCCTATGTTAACGAAGAGAATTTAAAGAATTTCATTAAAAATAATAGTATTTTATTATTTAAGTATTTATCTCTATTTTATTATGTAATATACTTAAATATTAAATACGATTACATGTTGATAAAATAGTATTAATTTAATATAGATAGGTATTTAAATTTCCAAGGTAAAACTACCATCTTTTACGCCTAAAATAAAATACAGTTCGATAAAACTACACTGTACAAAAGTAAAATTGTAAAATATATTTGCGTAAGAATATTTACAGATTATTATACAGATATTAATTTTACAGATCTTTCGATGGATTTAATAAAACCTTTAATTAAATTAAATTAAAAAATATTATACTCACAGTCGCCGTTTGCTTGACAGACGATGATATTACCACCGGATTGATGGACATGTTTTTGACAGAAACAGAATTAGCGAATGTATAGTTAAAATTAAAATAATTAATAATGAAAAACGTCGAAAAAATCAATCTAATATGTGTTAAAGTTAATGTCAGTTTTCGAACTGCCGAACTTTTATGGTTATGTAAATCCATAGAAATGTTAATAGTCATGGAACATAAAATTCAACCGATACGAAATTCGAAAACTTAATACCATGCAGATTAATATTTATATGAAGAACACCGAATAAATAGACTAAAGGGTAAACAAAAGTTCGCCCAATAAACAATGTTCATCACGTTTTTCAGTAACTGTAGATAGTAAATTAAGTATCCATTTAATTTCTTTCACCTTGCAGTAAAAATTTATTATCGAATAACATGACAAACCGGTTTTTAATTTCGTGCGATTTAAGTATTAAACTCCTATACCTTGCTGTCAAGCATGCACGGTTAACATGTACAACTACATAATATATATCTTTGTAAACGCAATTAATGTAAATCGCTTTTAAATTTATTCAATAATTCACATGATCAAGGACATTAGGGTGACCAAATAAACTGGTAGGTTCAACTATTCAATTTTTTTTACTATTACAATGTTGAAAATGCAATTTGTCGTCTCGACAACAATAAATAATATACATAAACCATATTAAATATCCATTAATTATTTTATTTGTATATTATAAAATACAACTACCTATAAAATGTGTAATAATATTATTATAAATAACCTATTTAGAAATAGGTAAGCACATATTAATATAATATAGGTAAACTTGGGTAAATAATTATTGTTTGTAGACAAAAAAAATATTTTCATTAAAACACTATTGGAAACAGTAGCGTATTTTGAACAAAATTCTTGGGGGGGGGGTCCAAATTTTTTCCCTATATAATCAATAAATTATAAATTTACTAAATAAAAATAACAAAATTTTTATAAATATAATATAAAAAATAGTGTTCGCTACAGTGGTTCTGGAGGTACAGTCATGGATCTCCCGTAAATTCGCCACTGATTGGAATAAACCTACTGAAGACTGAACTAAATATTATCCGTGTTATGTCCTAAAATGAAACATTACTTTTGTATAATTTTTCCATTTATGTTTTTTAAATAAATACTATAACCTTGGACTTTGGATTATGACTTTATGAGTGTATGAGGTCAATTGTCAAACATTTATTGTGAGTTGCGACTGACATTTGGATTTTAATAGGTACTTGGAATTATAATAAAATAATAATTTGATCAGAGTATGAGACGATAAAAATTATTATTAAATAGAGGTACCTATTTAATACTTTTCAAAACTATTTACAATAATGAATAAAGTTTATAATTCATATTTTAAAAAGAATAACTACCTAGATATTAAATCAATATTATTTCAATCAAAAATATTTTAAATATTTACATAAAAATTAAGTAATTAACTATTATATTACTTTATTAGTATATACAATATATGAACGACAAGAAGCAAGGGAAGGGATACAGGTGTGCTATCATAGTGTTTAATTTTAATTATAATTTGAATGCAATGATAAACTTAAAACTATTGAATTCGAAAAAACTATTCTGTGCGAAGTTCAGTCAGATAATGTCGCTTTTTCATTTTTTAGATTCTGATCGAAGCGAAGAATGTATTGGTTTTACAATGATGTGTGATTTTTTTTTTTTATTCTGTAGACACTTTTATTAATCGAAATAATGATCCGATTTTCACGAATAGCATAGGTATGTTTCCATTTGAAAAGTGGATGTAGTTTGGTATTCAAATTTCTCAAAATTGAACCTAAGCGGTAGAAAAAACAATGAAAAAATGGAATTTTCCACGAAAACTGAAATTTCGACGAATTCGATTTCAATATTTGAGGATAACTCGGGCAATCAAGTTAGAGACTTGATTACTTGAACATTTCTTGGGGTGTTTAATACTGTTTATATAGCTACTATATATATCATATATGTGGTAAAATTTTGGAAACGTTATGTTCATTTTTCTACAAAATATAGGACTTAGAATATTTCGTAAAATTCTCGTTTTTATATATATAATGTTTGGTAAAATTGACTAATTTTGGTATTAAGGTCTGAAAATTTTATTGAAGTATGCATACAAACTACTTAACATCATATCGAAATATTAGTAAAATCTCTATTCTCAATTTTTTTTTATAGCTGTTTAAAGTTGATATTTTTAGTTTTTCATTTTTGTTCTTTTGATAACACTTGTAAAAGTACTGGAAATAATGCTTCGATTTTCACAAATAGCATGTTTCCGGTTGGAAATTGGATTTAAATTGTACTTTATTTAGGTCATTTTTTGAATTTCTCAAAATTTACCTTAAGCAGTACTGCAGTAGAAAAAACAACCAAAAAATTAGGAAAAATACGGCATTTTTCACGAATACTGAAATTTCGATTTCAATATTTGACTATAACTCAGGCAATTTTGAAGTTAGAGACTAGACAATTTTATAGGGTGTTTATTTATGTACTAATAGGTATATGTGCACCTCATTGTTTCTATACGTGTGATAAAATTGTGCATTATAATTTATAAATATTTCATAAGAAATGTTTAAATTTTATTCAATTCCTTTATTATTTGACTGAACTTCGCTTAGTAACTCGGTTTTTCGAATGCAATGGTTTATCATTATTCATTGCATTCAAATTCTAATTAAAATTAAACACTGATTTGCACACTTGTATCCCATGCGACAGCTCGTCTTTTTTTCATATTTTTGATTAACTAAAGATATCAAATTTAAACAGCTATAAAAAAAATTGGGAATAGGGATTTTTCAAATATTTTGATATGATGTTTAGTAATATGTAAGTATACTTCAGTGAAATATTGAAACCGAATTCGTCGAAATTTCAGTTTTCTTGAAAAATGCCGTTTTTTCGTCGTTTTGCCCTTCAGCTAAATTTAAGACGAAGAATAAATATTAATAAATTAATGCAAATTCTTTATCATCTTTTTGTCTCATGATTTCGGTCAACTCTTAAAATTTAAACCGTTCCTAAATATTTGTGATTGATATCATTTCTATGTCATTAGGATATTTTGACAACGTATCATTGAAACTATTATATAACGCAAGGTGGATGGGAGAATGGTAGTTGCCAGAAAAATGATAAGAATATTGTTGCAATAATTCTGAAAGTTGTAGTGTTGCCAACCCATAAAAAAAATTAATTGATGTTACCATAATTTAATGTTTAAGATACGTAAACGCTTTTAAAATACATTTTAAAAGTAATACATTTCAAATACATTTTAATTAAAAATTTCACATGGCAATTGAACAGTACTGAATACTATAAATGATATTTATATAATGACATTTGACAAACATAAGTTTTTAATTATATTATAAAGATTGTACTTAAATACTATTGTGAAGTTATAAAGAACATTGTATTAGTTTAGTGGATTGGATACTTTCGTGGATAATGGTAATACCTATTTTAAGTAATTAAATATTTTATTATTATATTAAAAATAAAAATGTGCATTGTAAAACCAATACATTCGTCGTTTAACTTAGAACTAAAACATGACATAATAGATAATACTATGCATCACATAATGTTATCCCTATATAATATATTATACTCTATAGATACGTATTTATGATACGTAGTTTATGTTTTTAGATCTCTATTTAAAATGCAAAGAGCAATATAGCATGGTGCATCTACTTGACTACTTCGAGTGAAGTATTATAATATAAATATTTAAAATATATCGGATACATTTTAAATAAATTCTGATACCAATTCATTAATAACATTTATACATTTAATTTTGGTTATTTATTCTGACATTTAGTTTCTCAACGTTGGTATTACTGCGTGCTCTGTTAGAAAATATTTTCTTATCATTTTTCTGGCAACTACCCTATACCCAAGGTGGATATACCTTGATATAACGTTTTAGACAATGTGATAATTGGAAAAAATCATCTAACACTATTATGTATAAATCACCCAATGGTTCGTTAATTCTCATTATAGAGTATAGACCTTAGTATTTGATCTGTGATCTATGATGTTTGAAGAATTATTATGAGTTTTACGATGGAAATTTTTTGTTTATAGGTGGTTGCTATTAGTTTAAATCACAGATATATATAATAAACTTATAGATTTCTGCCAGATAACTGCCTTATACTTCCTGTGTAAATGATTGAAGTTACAATTTTCCGCCATCTTTGTGGGAATTAGAAACATAACAGTTACCCATCACATTTATATTATCAATAATCTTACACACATTGTTATTTGTTATTGTTATTATATGTGTATATCATAGTGTAGAAAGAATCTAGGCTCTCTATACTGCGGCCGACGAGAGAGCACTATTCCTTCGCGCATCCAAATCCGGTTAGGTTACCTAACCGGTGGCGTCGACGGGGGTGGCAGGTGGGTCGGCGGCCAGTAGTTTGGGAGGTTTAGTGGTGGGAGTGCGCGAGAACGGACGAGTTTTGGTCGCCGCCCAAAAGTGCTCTCTCGTCGGCCGCAGTATATCATAGTGTATTTGGCACGATGCAGAGACATTGAGACAATGTCGTGATCCTGACATATTTTCAGTATAGAAAGAAATATAGGCCTCCGGGCGAATGGTAGCGCCTCCTGGATAGCGAATTTGAACTACCAAAATGCCTAAAAAAATAGACCCGCAATTTTTACTGATAATAGGTCACCATATTGTCTCTACATCGTGGTTAGAAATCTACGTAGTTTAATGTAATCGCCATTATCAATTATTATAAACAAATTTAGCTGATGAATCAAATTCGTCGAAGGAAAAATGTCATTTTTTTTGTGAAGCATGGGGTCAATTTTGAGAAATTCGAAAAATTACCTAAATAAAATACAAACATACAATTTGCAATCAAAAACAACATTCGTGAAGATTTGAGCATTATTTCGGGTAGTAAAATTGTCTTCAGATATAATGACAAAAAAAAAGAAAAAGAAAAAGAAAAAGAAGACACATCATTGTAAAACCAATACTTCTTCGTTCCGCTCAGAATCTAATGAGTGAGGAGCGACTAATGTAATAAGAGGTTTAAATACATTGTAACACATGATTGAACATATTAATATATTAACCACCCCTGGTTACCATAAATAGCATTTCTCTAAACTGAGCATATATACGATAGGAAAAATTACCAAAAAAATGACGAAAATAGAAACTGTAATTTTAGTGAAGTCTATTTCAAATATTTTACAATAACTACAGAAATAATGAACTTAGAGAATAGAATAGATAATTGATAATTTTAATTAATTAATTGATTATTAAATAGATAATTTACATTTGTAGTAAATTATTACATCTATGATCTATTTAATATTTATGTATACCTTCTTTATTGAATATTGGCAATCAAATATGAAGCCCATCACCCGAAAAAATTATAGGGCACTGATTAGAATAATTTATTCATTTCTTGAAATTTTACAAAAGTAATCAAACATTGTCAATAGTGTTCAGAATTCACGGAATCGTATCATACGATTTTTTGCTAGGCAACTATTTTTTTTAGTCGCGTCCTAGTGAGAGGATGAGGATTTATCAGTCTCTACATTCAATATAACATACTATACACCCAAAAACCCCTAAATTAGTCATTTAAATAACCAAATCTGACACACTTATAGTATGTCATAGGTCATACTATTTATACTTATAGTGTCTCATACTTTGGCACTTTGCTCAGAATAGTTTTTCGAATGTAATGATTTATCATTGTATTCAAATTTTAATCAAAATTCAACAATATCCTTTATACACTGGTATCCATTTCTCTTCCCTTGATTTTAGATTCCGAGTGATTTCTATTCCAATTCTAAAATTCATTTTATAAATATCGCTTAATTCGCTTTATGATATGGCACGTCTCGAATTATCTTTATAAATTTGCGGCTCCCAAAGGTAAGATTAGTGGCCATCCCAGTTATATAGTATATACCTCCTAATATTGTCAACCAGATAGAATAAAAATTTAGTATTCAATTTGAATACCAAATTATGAATAAATTCATAATAATCTTGAGTTTTGTAAATGACAACAGTGTGTAAGGACAAGTAAAATATAAAAAAAAACTCGTAAATAATAGTAAAAAAAAATGTACATTATATTTTTTATGATGTATTCTAATATATTATAAATATATATATTTTTGTGTTATTTGTTTAATTTAAACAAACAAAAATCACATTTTAAATTTTAATATTTTTATTTCTTAAATAGATTAATATTTTAACATATTTGTACATCTAGTTAATTATTTTTTATATAAATTTTGGTTTTATTAACTTATAATCCTGGTTTTGAATTTTATTTATAGATGAAAGATGAAACCAATCACCTCAGTAAAAAAAAAACATGATATCGAAATTATTTAATAAAGAACAAACCGTAAATTATTTTAAAACAGTTGTCAAATAAGAATTAATTAATAAAAAGAATTGTCTAAACAGAACTAAAACTAAAAATAAAGAGCAGTCTGGAAAGTTAATTTTAATTTAATAATAATTATGATTTTTAAAAAATAAAAATTAAATATACTTAGGAATATGATGACTTAAGTCCCGGAGTTTTTAACGTGCATGCGCTCAAAATTTTTCGCTTAACCAGAAATTATTCATCAAAATATCAATTAATTTCATCATAAATTATGCACGGCATCAATTAAAATCTCGGGTTTATAAAGAAAAAGAGATAAACTATATACAATGTAATTTTTCCATGGGAAAATATTTTTTTAAATTTTTAATTATAATGTAGAACTGCAGTGATATTGTACTTCAACTGTAAGTTTTTCAAGCCACTGTAAAAAAATATATATAATTAATAAAGTAATAGAAAACTAGTGTTGGACAAGTATTGTTATTTTTCTTTATGTAGAGTATTCCAAATTTCTACAGTATTATGAATTGCAAAAATACTAGAATATTTTCTATGTACACAAAAATTGCAATCTTATTATTAAATATTAACACATTACTACTCATATATTAGTTTAAAGTTTAATAATTAATAAATAATAAGTATAGAAAAAAAAAAGGAAAATTGCCTTTGTTTTAATAATCATGTTATGGTATTGGGTTTGAGATATTTATAGATTTTATATTTTTTCAATTATACATTCAAATTTATTCATTAGTAATAATTTAATTATTTTTTTTTATGAATTTATTTCATGAGTAATAAAAATCATAAATCGAGACTAGTGTTTTAACTAGACTCTAATTTTTTTCAAAAGTTGAGTACACTCTCCCAACATAAGAAAATAAAAATAAAAAAATCTATTAAATGTGTATTTTCTTGTAATGAAACACACATTTAAATTAAGACAATAATTAAATAATCATTTTGAATTTATATTAAATTTAAGTAGAAATTTGTATATTGCTATTAAGTAATAATTAATAAACTATTAATAGTAATACTGTTACTTAAATTACAAACCTGCAACTCGTTGTGGAGAAAGAGCACTTGGTTGGCGTTGTTCATGTTTGTTGGTTGATCTTGGTCGGTAGTTATATCCACGATTACTAGGATTATTATTACGAATGTACCCATTATTTTGTTGGCGGTAATTATAATTTACTCCTTGGCGATTGTTATTGTAGTTGTTGCCATTGTAAGAATTAGGGTTGGCGCGATAATTACTGTTATTGTTATAATACCCTCCACGACCACGGTGGTACTGACCACGTCTTGCCATGGCAACACCAAATGTCTCAGAATTCAATTTACGCTCAACACGCCAATCAGTCCTTTGAGAATGTCTATGTAAAAGAAAAATTATTAATCATTAATCAATTATATACTTTAAATTATAATTGGTACCCTTTGCTCCTTTCAACTGCTTCACAGCTGATTGTATCAAAGAACGATTTGGATTTATCATAAAATACTTTTTGTTCATCATCTCCTTCATTTTCAGTTTCCACAATACCAGTTATTTCATTTCCACTTTCAATATGATTAATTTTTTTTACAACTTGTTCTCCATCTTTAACATGAAGTGTTGAATCACCATTTAATGATGAAACACCGCCATTTATTATTACAGAAACTTCTTCAGGTGAATCTTCAAAATCATCTACATTTAATTAATAAATGTAAATAAAATATTGCAATTAATATATATTTAGATACTGATAAAACAATGATTTGTAATCATTATAATTACATACATTTGTTTATATTTATTAAGCATTTCAGTCAAAACAATTAAAAATATAAATACAATAAAAAATATTACGATAATTATTAAACTATTTTATTTTGTACGTAACTACATAAAAGATGAAATATTAAAAATGACCGATTAAAAGATTAATTAGAAAATGTATTATTTAAAATATAATTATTATTAAATATAAACTAACCTATCTTTGTTCTGGAAAGTTTTTTAATTAATTCCTGGAATTCACTATTTGCCTTATCAAAGTCATAATCCTCATCAAACTTTAATGAATTTGTTCTAGGCCCTTGTGCTTTACTTGGAGCTGGAAGGCCAGTAGATCTATTGTTATAAAATGAACGACCTCCTCCTGTAGCATTTGGAACTGAATTTTGTCTTCGAACTTGTTGCTGTTGATTGTTTTGTTGTTGGTTATTCCAATTGCGACCATTCAAATTACGATTTCCACCCTGCCGATTTATCTAAATATAAATTTTTATAGTCAAGTTTTGTTTATTTAAAAAAAAGTATTATATTTACGTAATGTTGATTATCCTGATGTTGAAAATCATTCCGTTGATAATGTTGATCATTTCTTTGGTAATGCTGTTGTTGGTCATTCCTTTGATAGTTTTGCCTTTTAAGTAAATAAATTATTTTTTAGTTTCATATTATTAATAATTAAAAAATAAATAAATAAAATAACACACAATATGAACATTAATAAAAATTATATATAAAAATAAAAAGGTTATAGGTATAACTCATTTAAAATATTCAATTTAAAAGATAGTGCCTACACATTAAATTAAATAATACTTGGAGCAGTTTCTTATTCTTCCCTATTAATAATTTAATAAATACAAAGCTTACCCTTGTTGCCTAACTTGTTTACGAGTATCAGATGAAGAAGTAGATCTATTACGTTGATTTCTACCCCCTCTTCCATTTCCTGGACTTTGTTGATTTCTAGTTTGAATAGTTTGGTCAAATGTTGGACTATTTTGCTGACCATTAAATGCATTCGGCTGAGCTGGAGTTGATGAACGAGAACCACCGGATATGAGATCTAAGACATCTTTCAAATAAATACTTCATAAATAAAAATTAAACTTAATTTTAACAATTGTAATAAATATTTTATTTATTTATAGTAAAGCAATAAATATTGAAAGAAAAAAGCAGTCATATAAGAAACAATTTACAAAATAAATAACCAATAATAAAGAGGTAGAGATAATACTAAAAAAAAAATAAAATGCAAAAATATAAGTTGAATTTTAAAGGAAAAACAACTCCAAATAATTGAGATTCATAACAATATTAGATAATTTTAAACGAACTTTTAGTTTTTAAATTTCATTTAAAAAATGCAAACTATAATATAATATTAAATATACACTATACACTGTTAGTTTACATTAGTAAAGTGCACTAAATATTTCAGCTCAATTACCTTAAATTGTGATAAGAAGTTAATGTTAGAAGTATTACATTATTAAGTGTTACATTATTTTAAGTCATATTAAAATTTTTTAACTGATAATCAAATAAATTATTTTTTAAATAATTTTTATACAGTTATCAAACTATTTCTTTATTTTAAAAATTTGTTTTATTTTACTTGAGTAGCAAGATACTATTATTTTGTATTTGTTTTAAATTAAGAGGCTGTAAATCAGTACAAAATATTTATGAAAAAATAAACATAAAATAGATATTGCCACTTTAAAAATATGGACATCTTATGATATATACACACACTGAATGATTTAAAGTTATGAAAAGTGGTGTTAAATGTCTGCGGGTATAATTAAAACATCCAGTAAAATTTTTTAATATCAATATGTTATCAAACAAATATTTAGAAGTGTCACTTAGCACTGTATATCATTAAATAAATTAAATTAAAGCATTAAGTAATTTTACCTAATATTAATTTCACTTCTGGACTGTACACATTTATTATATGATTTAATGAAAAATAAAATAAAAACGAATTCATAGTTTCCCCATATACTTTAAATTGTTAGTCATTCATGTTATAGTACTAATTTAAAAAGGAAGAGGTGATACTTTTATGGAAGGAATACAGGTGTATAGTAGAGCAGTGGTTCCCAAACTGTGCTCCTCGGAGCATTAGGACTCTGTTCGTTTTACCAAAACAAATTTAATAATATAACAATTGATCATTATTTAAAATAACGAGGATATAATATGTTTTTTTTTAACAAGACTCCATCAAATGAAATGTAATTCACTAATACGTGTAGAAACATTATTTCAACAAGAAAATATAATTGTCTAATTTTAAAATTTTAGATTGTTGTAATATGTATTCTCATTCCAGGTATTACCCAACCCGTCATATATTAGATATATTGTATATATAAAATATAATATACTATAAACATTATCTCGTATAATCAGGGAGTTTCCACCATTTAATTCTGATAATCAATACCTTAAGGTATAAATACCTAATTATTCTTACTCATGAATAAGATATATCATAAACACAGGTAAATCAAATTTAATATAAAATATTTCTTGGGACGCCACGAGAAAATAAATCTTTAGAAAAGACTCCGTGACTGAAGATGTTTAGGAATCGGTGATATAGAGAGGATAAATCATTACATTCAAAAATGATTATAAGCATAGTGCAATCAAATATAAGTGTTGATAATATATTTTTACCTATTTATTAAAAATTTAAAATACATAGTTACTACTTTAATTTTAATCTCAACAGGTCTAAAATTTTAACATAAATATTAAGTACAAATATGAATACCAAATAAAATTTTCAAGTCTTATATTCAATATCAGTTCCCATAAAATTCCTAAAGGAGTGCCTAATGTAAAAAAGTAATAGTTTAAATCTTTTCAGAATTTTTTGTAAATTATATTTAAAATTATTGTAAAATATTGAAAAACATTAAGAATCTATATATCTATAAATATTGATTTTACTAAAATTCAACTTTAAACACAAAAAATTGACCTTTGAGATTTTTGAAATATGTTAACCAATATGTCATTAAATTTTTAAATTTTTTTTATTATTATTAATCATTATTGTAAAAATATTGAGAAAATTGTTTACAGACATATATAAAAAGAAAACTTTGCTCAGAATTTAAAATATTCTGTACAAGTGCCTACATGACATTTACAGTCTCCAATTGTTTTCTAACCCATCAGAACTATTAATTATTGTAGAGTAGTGTGAATTTTTATCATAATTTTTAATTAATTTTACCATTAAAAAAAGTTAATTTTCATTTATTTTATATTAAAAATAGAAAATGATTGTAAATTGTTTTATGTAAAAGTGTGTGCTATTATATAAAATAAAAGTAAAAATATGTTTGAATATTTTTACTCGATAAAAAAATGGAATATAAATTTGAAAATGTTTTAGACCAAACTATGATTATTTTTATTTCACAAATTTAATCTCACACATCAGATATCACATAAATCTTATATATCGTATTATCTGCAGTGTTAAGCCAAAAACTCAAATCAATATAATTATTGAGAAATGGCAAGTAATATTTTTGATTGTTTTTAATAAAATTAACTTTAGCTAAAATGATATATTTAATTTTACAGCTATAATTGATTGTACTTTTTCAAACTGTAAATAAATTTGTCCTAAAATAATTATTGTGGTTTTAAGCAAAAAATTAGTAACTCCATAAAAAAAGATTTACCGCTTTGTCGCACTTTTTAGACATACCTTGGTTTAGTTTATAATTATACAATAGCTTGTATATAAAAATTCTGGAACTGTTTTACCAACAAAATAATATTAATTTATTTTATATTAAAAACAAATTAAATAATTTCAGTTTTTAGATGGATTAAGATCCATAGGAGACACGGTATTTTTAAAATAAAAAAACAGTATAAAACTGCCTAATTTACCTATAGAAACAAAGATATCCATTTTCATGAAAAATGAAATTACCTCCTTTTCACTTAGCACTAATTATGTCATCAATAAATGTTATTATGTATCACTTATATATACTACACATGCACAAAAAATGTTTAATCTAATGTTAAATAATTCTAATTGCATATAAAATAATACCTGGGTGATTGAATGACATGATTAATGTCATATGAGATACCATTTTTATTTAAAGGTCGCTACATGCATTAAAAAAAAAAGCCAATATAAATGTGCTCAAATATACGAAATAGACTAACAAGATATTAAATTTAAGATTTAATTTTAATAAAATGTATTTAAAAATCTTTTAGTGATTAATATGCATTAAGATTTTGAAATATTTAATAATAGTAACCCAACAGCAATATGTACAAGCAAGCATTTGGGTTTATGTATGCGTGTACATACCAGATTGGGCAGTCATCGGTTGTTTCTGTTGAATTACTTGTTGTGGATCTATAATCAAAGGAGACTCACTTGCTTGCTTATGTGATGGTCCAGCATTTAAGTTCACACCAGACATAGGATTATAAGAATTTCCAACCTGATTTACTGAACCTAACTCATCCATAGATTGATAATTAGCATTAAAGCCACCCATAGTATTTGGAGGAACTGATAGCTAAATCATTAAAACAATATATATATATATTTATATTTATTTATATATATATATATATAAATAATTAATATTCAACAATACAATTTAAGTAAAAATTGTATGAAATTATTACTTGCACAATAGCTGGATCATTAAGAGGTATCTGTGGAGTGATTACTTTAATATCTTTAATATCAGAACCACGGAAAAGTATATAATTATATATTTGACTTTGTGCCGGAACTTTAAATTCTGTTGGGCGATCTTCTGTTCCAAAAGATTGGACTGAAAATGAAGAATAAACAATGAAATATTACTTAATAATTGGTGGCAAAATTCAAAAAATAAATGTATATTATTATTTATTATTAAAACATGTAAGGAACAAGCAAAACGTATAAGAATTAATTAAATACCAGTATAATTTGTCTACTTGTTCATTTTTATTAACTTATTTTCCAAAATCTAATATTATTCAAACACAATGCTGATACATTCATTTAAATTACAATTATTGTCAATCTTAAAATAAACCATAGAAAAATGAATACATATACCTAGTAAATTTAATATATATGTATTAGTGTAAGATACATAGCAATTGAACAAAACTTATCACAAATTATTTTAATTACTTTAACAAAGGTATTAGATAATTATTATATTATAAATTGTCTGAAGCTTTTTTTAAAGTTTTATTTGACCTACCTATGTAAATGAACTTTGTATATATAATAATTAAACTACATAGGTAACGAAAAGTAATAATTAAAGTTACCTCGTTGAGATATTTAAAACTAAATAGGTACATTACCTACTACCTATGTATAAACATCAAAATTAAACATCTTGCAAAAAATTGATAAAATTATGAAATACATAATAGTAATAAAGTTTACATTATGTATTTATAATAATAGAAAAATCACACTTGTGGAATTCAAAACTTTTCAGTCAGTCCCTAAATTAACTGCTTGAAAAAAGTTTAGTTACATTTGCGGACCAAAAATATAAGTTATATTATATTATATAACATAGATCATTCTGCATAGTTTACCAACTACGATATTGATATAAAACTATATAAAAACTAAGTAAGTACAGATTAAATAGAAAATACAAAAGTATAGATTATACTTTATATTATAATCAAGATTATTATACCTAAATATATAAATATACCTAAATTATGTTTAAATAAAAATCACAGATTAAATATAAGTAAAAAAAAGGACATAAGAGTACCTAGGTATATATTATAATTATAAATAATATAACATTTTATACAGGTAATAGTCCTTAAAAAATAAATTTAAAAATATATCTAGTATAAAAAATACTCCTCTCCCACCAGTGTAAAATGTAGTTTAAATAATGACCATTATTAATTAATATTAAAGTTATTAAAAAATATTAAGTTAATTTAATTAATATTATAAAATATTTTAATAGTCCCCAAAAACCAAAAATTACTAGTTTAATACAATTGTTTAAATTTAATTTTTATATTAAGTTTTCTAATAAAACTTTAATTTGAAAAACATATTTCAAAACTCATATCTTATACTCTGTGAAATTTATATAATATTAATCAAGGTTGGGTTTTATATTAAAATAAATAATTTGTGTTAGCCTTGATTAAAAATTTGGAGATATAGGTACTGGTTTCATTCAATACTTTCATCTCAGTCATTTTCAATTCTATAAATTCATACAATCGTATTACATTAATTGTTTAAATTAATTTTTACAATTTACTAATATACTTAATATACTAACACATATACTTATATAAATCTAAAATGTTATAATTTAAATATGGATTCATCAAATATCAATTACCTCACATTATTTGATACAAGTATCTGGGTAGTGAATATTTAACAATAAATAAAAATAGAAAGGAAAAATTTGACAGAAAATGTGTAACTCAAATCAAAAATAGATAAATTTTGTAAAATGGTATAATTCCTTATTTGGTATTAATTATATTATCAGCAAACACATAAAATAAAGGGAATTATTACAATTGTGGAAAAACAATAAATTAAGATAGATGGGAAAAAGACATAAATTTAAAGATAAGATAAATTGATGTTTATTAATAGGATGTTGTGTTTTCACGGAACATGAAGTATAATTAAGCACAACTATAAGGTAGATTTTACATTGGAAAATGTCGAAGAGAAATATATTATCATTTTTTTCAATATAAGGCATTATATTTTATAATAATTTAAAGAAAAGTTATGAGAGGATCAGAAAAATATTTGAAAAAATTAGGTAACGAGAAAAAAGCACAGAAATTTTTTTTAAATCTAGTAGATACATACACTTTTATTGAAAATAATAAAATTTATATTACCATGAGACAAGGCAATAGTACATTCTTGAGGGTCGACGGTGAATAGTTTACCCTCATATCTAATATCGGCCTTTGATATTAGGCTGATCTTGCTTCCCAATTCCGGCATACTCATTTTGCTGAAAAAATGTTGAACGTACTTTTCGCGGCGGCAAATACGCAAATTAATATTGTTATTTGTTAGTAGATTAGTAAACTATGTATTATAAATCCTTGAAAATGAAATAATACACGCGAAATACCATACGATGGAATGAAAAAAAATATTATAACGCGACATAAAACTATACGTTACATCTCTGAGAGAAATAAAATATGAAAATAATTTCTTACAGAATGAGATACGAACAATAGATGCAGAACGACGCAAATGAATAATGACGTCAAGTCAAAGACAGACGTCGCCATTTTCTTGGTAGGTATTGCACAGTTTGACCAACCATCCGATCACATGGAATCCGTACTATAAAAAAAATGTTACTATGTTGTAATCAGATTATAACACGGTATAAAACTATAAAAGATTATTATACCATGTTAACAAACTGTTAAACAACTCAATATTAAATTAAAATTATTATAATATAGATAGAGCCGTACGACAATTATTTGATCTGATGCAAAATGCAATGGCGTATTTATGGGTGTTGATGAGGGAGACCCTCCTTAGGCTTAACTTTTTTTGTAATACTTATATATTGTGTTATTAATGTAGCCATATAGATACTAAAATATAAAATTCCAAAAATGGTCTCATACGGTGGGACGTGGGTTCTCCATGTTTATTTTCATAAATTTATAATAAACAACTGTTCTAGCATGTTGCGTTGAGCGGTCAAACAATTAGTACTCAGCTCTTGTTTGTTTATTTTATTTTTTTTTATGTTTGAAGAAACTTTTACTTTCCGAAATAATGCTACTATTTTCATGAATAGCATATATTTCCAGTTGGAAAGTGTATGTAGTTGGTACCTACTTTATTTAGGTAATGTTTCGAATTTCTCAAAATTAATCTTATGAGATAGAAAAAAATGATGAAAAATTGGTATTTTTTAGGAAAACTGAAATTTTGACGAATTCAATTTCAATATTTTACGATAACTCAGGAAATTCTGAACTTGGACAATGATCATTTTATTGGGTATTCATATTGGTATTAATATATATATGTGGTAAAAGTTTGGAACAGTTACATTAACTTTTCTACAAAATATAGGACTTTTGGATATATCGTAAAATTCTCGTTCTTATGTATAAAATGTTTGATAAAATTGGCAGTTTTTGAGTTTTAACTTTTAAGGTCTGACAATTTTACATTTGTATATTCACATATTACATCATATCAAAATATTAGGAAAATCTCAAGACAAATTTTCTTTTTGTGTTTAAAGTTGAAATTTCAGTAAAATCATAATGGATTCTTATTATATTTCAATATTTTACAATAGTGTATAATTTTGATTAAAATTTGAATACAATGATAAACCATTGAAATAGATTTTATGGTTATTTATATTGAAGTTAGAGACTAGAGAAAATGTACTCTTTCATTGTAAAAATTGTGATATTCAATTTTCAACTGAAAAAACATTGACAATCCATAATAATTTTCATAAAAATATTGTAAAAACAAAACAGACTAGAATAATTTGCCTTTTAGACAATTGTGAAAAAAAATATATTTATTTCTATACAGGTATATCTGTATATGAACGACTAGTGACTATACTAATTTTTATTTTATTTTTTTAAATTAAATGTATGTATAGCAATAGCAAATCTATAATAACCAATAAATTCATGAAAAATAAAATAAATTTTTAAATTTATATTAATAAAAAAAAAAAAATTATAATAATAATAAACATGATCAGTATAATAATGGTTTAGTTATTACAATTTTGGAGTATCATAACAAAATGACTGGTTAACAAAAAAATGTCAATGTATTGCTGCTTCTGGATATTATGTAAAACCTGAAAACAATTTATAATTTATAGCATTATATATTTATAAAAAAAAAAAAAAATAAAAAAAAAAATAGATTACATTTTTATACTTTATTAAGTCGATGTTCATTTCTATTATTTTATATTATGTTAAACATTGAAGAAAAAAACATAATAGATTATATTTTTGCATTCATTTTCAATCATTTAAATGAACAATCCAATATGTTATTTGATTATTATAATATATATTTACATTCTATGGGAATAAATATAATCACTCCAAAACTAATTACTAATTAGTTTTAAATTATATTATATATACATTTATTATTAATATTAGCAATATTATTTTATTAAAATATAAACACATTGTAATATATAAATTTTATAATAATTATGTACATAAATAAAATGTTCCCACTTTTTAATTGATAATGCATTGATATATATATTATATAGCACTACACTTATATTTAATTATATTTTAAATATATTATTTTACATTAATTTGTTAATTGTATAGGAACGAATTATTTATTTATTAAATTATAATACTAATTATATTTTAACTAACTGGCACAGGCGTTGAGCATTATTGAGCAAGCGCTTATATTGACAGAAGTCATTTCTGAACTTCTTGAAGGAAACTATGTAATTTTTCGTGATCTCTTTTAAGCCATAAAGCATTTAATCGTATGGTTTCACAAGCTTGTTGAATGGTTCTCTCTGCACCCACACAACCGTTTTGTTTAAAGAAATTCTCTACTTCCATGGCTTTTTCAACAGAAGCGAAGTTTTCAGTTGTATTTTTCACCAAGCGAGTTAACAAAAATCCACCCTAAAATGTTCAATATCATAAAGTATATTTTTAACAAATAATATAATTAGTTATAATTTAAATTAAATTATTACTTGGTATTGGTTAAATAATTTTGACCAGTTATCTTGAATAAATTGCCAAGCTAAATCTCTTCCAATTTTAGAAGCGCCAACTGATATTATTACAAAAACAGTATCTTGTGAACGAACCTCACTCTACACATATATAAATGAATAAATATAAATAAATAAATATGAATATAAATATATTAATTAAAAAGTTTTAGGGATGTTATTATAATATTTTGCTAATGTTGGTAATATAGCAGACACAAACAGTAGTCACTTTTTAAAATTTTGTTATTACAATAAGCTAAATGTTATCTTTAACTTGAATTAATGAAATGATCTTTAGTAATAGATTTTTTAGTTTATCAAAGTATATAGCAAGTGGAATTCATAAAAAAAACTAATAATATATTTTAATTTTATCAGATTTAAATTAAATTTTTTTTATTTAATGTCAAAAAAAAAAATAAGTATACAGACATAGTATTTATAATTATATTAATAATAAAAAAAGACTGAACAATTTGTGGTTTTATCTTTTATAATTATTACAAATTTATTTATATATAATAAATTGACTTTAGTTAGTGTACATAAGTACATAAAATTTATCAACTTACAGTCATTGCAAAATCCAACACTTTTTTTAATATATTTTTATTTTTAGATGAACCCATTGCTCTGCATATTCTATCTTTTTCTTCATGTAAATCTGTACTTCTATAGAGCTAAAATAAATAAGAATTAAAATAATTTATCAACATGAATAATTAAAATAGCAATAAACCTGTAACAATTGATCAAATGTGTTCTCGTCACCATTTGACAAACAGGCTTTATAGATAGGGCTTCTTAAATCAGCTACAATTGTTTCTTTACCACTTAAATGATTAGCAAATTTTATTTTTGCTTCAGCAATAACATCAGGATCAGCACTAGATACTAAACGTCCCATTACTAAACCTCTTAACATTGTTTCAAGATGACTTTCATTAGGTTGTGGAGTCCATCCCAATTTAGATGATATTTTTTTTAAAAGAACTCGATTGTATTGCTTAAATAGTTGTTCTGTTTCTCCTTCCACATTAGACAATAATATAGCCAATTTTCCAAGTATATTACTCATTGATGACCATACAGAATAATTATCTTCATCCGTCATAGCCAACATTAAATGTAATACTTCAACTGTACTTGCAAGACCAGCTTGAACTAGAGCAAAAAGATCATCAAGTAATCCAAGACGATCTAAAGGTGGTAATGTCCTTGATGATATAGATGGAACAAAATTATTCAATAACTTTGGTGTATAACGAGTTCTATAATAACCAACAGTGTTTGGGTTTACTTTAACCCATTCACCTGGTGAAATTACATTAGCTGGAATGACTATATCCTTTTGGGCTTCAGACATAATTTCTTTATGACACACAACTTGAGGGTTGCGAGATGTAGAAAATGTTAATGGAACCATCCATAAAGGACCATCATCTAAAAATAAAATAATTTTATTATAATACGTATATTATACAATTTTCTTAAATTTACCATCAATGTGTCCATTGGCAGTGAATTTAGTCTGTGATACACTTAGAACTCTAGATCCATCAGTATTCTCAGTTTCTTTTTCTATTGTAATTACAGGAAATCCTTTCTGTAATGTCCAAGTAGACATGACTGCTTTAACAGGTTTATTACTAGATTCTTCTAAAGCTGACCATAAATCTTCAGTAAAAGTATTGTTATATTGATGTTTGGTTAAATATAAATTCATTCCTTTTCGAAAATCCTAAAAAAATATATTATAATACATTTAAAATAATTAAACTAGTAATTAATTAAAAACTTACTTCATCTCCAATAAAATTATGTAACATTCTAATCACTGAAGCACCTTTGTTATACGATATATCATCAAATATCTCGTCAATTTCAGATGGATGGCCTACTGGTATTTCAATAGGATGACTACTGTTTAAAGCATCTAATTCAAGAGCTCTGATATATGTGTCTGTTACAAATTGTGTCCATATATCATATTCTGGAAACAAATGCTCAACACATAAAAATTCGACAAATGAAGCGTAACCTTCATTCAACCAAAGATGTGTCCACCATTCCATTGTTACTAAATTGCCAAACCATTGATGAGCTAACTCATGCCCTACAACTAGGGCTATCCATTGTTTACGAACTGCTGAAGTATTTGCTGGATCAACTAAAAGACACGATTCCCTATAGGTTACTAAACCCCAATTTTCCATAGCACCTGTAAAATAATATAATTATAGAAATAATTAAAATATTTCTACAAAGAAAACAGAAAGGTACATACCACATGAAAAATCGGCAATAGCTATTAAATCCATCTTTGGTAAAGGATATGCAACTTGGAAGTAATCTTTGTAATATGGCAATGCACATTTAGCTACTTCCAATGCAAATTTTCCTTGTTCACTTTTTCCAATTGGGGTATAAACCCTAACTAAAACACCATCAGAATCTTTATCTTCCAGATAATCAAACTCTCCTACTACAACTGCTACCAAATAAGTGGACATAATTGGTGTTCTTTGAAATTTAACTAAACGATCACCATTTTCTTCAGTTGTATCAGAAATTACTGGCTATAATAATGATAATGATAATAATTACAAAACTAATTCAAAATTTGATTTTTTAATGAATTTTTGTATTTGATAAAAAAGTGAAAATTTACCATGTTGGAAAGAGCCGTTTTGTTTTGGGGCACAGACAATAAAATGTCAAATTCAGCCTTAATTGCCGGCTCATCCCAACAGGGAAAACACCTTCTCGCATCAGTTGCTTCAAATTGAGTAACAGCTGAATATTTTTCCTCTCCACATGGACTTTAACAAAAAAATTGTACAATTAATTATTCTTACCATATTAGATAAGACTTGGTGAGATGTGTTACATGTTGCAACAGATATATGAAATACAGCTTTCAAAGTAGGTTCATCCCAACATGGGAACACTCTACGTGCATGTGTTGTACATAATAAAGTAACAGCAGAATAGGAGGATTCAACCGTATCATCACAACTATGCGATTTTTTTTTTGAAAAAGAAAAAAAAGAATTGCAAAGTCATATTAACATTGTATTTAAATATCTAACCTGACAAATTTACTACGATAAAATCCTTTCATTTTATCGTTGAGTTCACCATCAAATATAAACTTTAGGTATGCTTCACCTATTTTCAATTCTTTCTCAAATCCCAATGTTAACGTTTCATCTTCAGCTGATAACGTAATAGAAGGTTTGAAAACAGATCCATCACATACTTTTAATTCAACATCATTAATTTTTAAATCCAAAGCATGTAAAACTATTTCTTTGGTTGGCTCTAAAATCTACAATGTTGAAAAATGATTTTAGTTAATAGATAACAATACCTATTTTACAGAAAAACATTTTCTGTTATTATATAATGCGTTTTATTATATTAGATATATAAGTATAATTTTAAAAGATTAATTATCACATTTGAAAAAAGTAATGATTATGAACAAGGTTTGTTAAGTTAGATACTCAGTTATAAATTAATTTTTAATATTTTGATACACTTTAATAATACATTTATTTGAACTAAGAAATCAAAGTAACAGTTCCAAATTTTTAAGTCTCTATAACTTATTTCTTTAGTTGTCATAAATAAAGTAAAATCAACTTCATAACAATTATAAGTTCCATCAATTTTATTTTTTCTGCCATTATCAATCGTTTTTCCTATTCCATAAGAAATTTAATGAGAAATTCAAAAAATTAGATAAATAAAGTACCAAATTCTTTACTATCAGGTTACTTTTACTAACCAGAATTATATTTAAAAAAAAAACAAAAACAAAGGAAGGGATACAGCTGTGGAAAGGATAATGGTAATGGTAGAATGAACCAAAATCAGTCAGATATAAGTAGTGATTAAAATATAATTTAATTTGCATTATAATGGCATGTATTATGTACGTTTTACAAGCCGCGACAGGTAGTGGCAACCAATGACCATTATTTGTCGTCGCGACATATTTTGTTGGATATGTTTTGCAAGACGTAACATGTCTTAGACTGATCTTCACGAATCGATATAAATTTTTTTTTTATTCACTCAATAGACCATACACGAACAGATTTAATATAGGATTTGGAATGCCATTCCTATTAAACTGATATGGTCGTCAGATTTGGATTGTTTAAGCACAAATCTTTCTCTACCCATAAACTATAATTCCAGATCTATCTAAATGTCTCGTCTTCTTCATTTGTAACGAATGTAGGTTTATGGTCAAAACTGTCAAATTACCCGAGGTTCAGATCTGTTCTTTCTTCTTTGGTATTTAACATGCTAGAAATATTTTTTTTTTTGTCATTCCAATCGATATACCCACCCATGAGTCTAGAGCTGTTTAGTTGTTCAATTTTGTGGTTAATTTTACTTGATAGTTTCTTTAATAATAAATAAAATGTATAAAATGTATAAAATGTAATAAAATGTAATAAAATGTATAAAAGTAAAAATAATAAGATTGCAATTATATGTGCAATGGCTAACGTTGTACAAAAAATTTCAAAAATAAAATAAAATAATAATAATCGAAAGACATGAGTGGAAAAATGGATAGAACAGAAATATGAACAAAATACTCGTAATATTATTCTTCTAACGGAATTACAATAACATAAACCGAATGATACTAAAAAGTAAAAATAAATACACATTAACCATCAATTTCAAGTCTAAACCACGTACTACGTGGATACAATGTATTTATGACAGTGCTGTAAACAAATAATTGAATAAAATTGTGGCCGTCCAAGTACCAACAGATCTACGTAAATGACAGAATATCATAGTGATTTCCCATCCGTAGTATTTTTATCCTATACATGTACATTCCCACACCACAAATTTAGTTAGTTGACTATCAAAACCGTCGGGAAAAGCTATCATGTATGGTCAGCTACTCAGCTACTGACACGTTTTATGATGGTTTTATAATATTTTGAAAAATATGGTTTAAAAATATTTTGGATGAAGAAAACGTAGACTTTATATTTACCAATCTTAAATCCAAAAGAAAAAAAAGAGCTGATACTGCTATGGAAGGGATTACAGATGTAAGAAGGATAAAGCAAAAAAAAAATTGTTATTGTAATATTCCCAATAATTTGGAACTGAGTTAAGCATATGTATTTAAGATTCAATAAAATTTTCGAAATTTTAGGTCAATTTTATTTAACATTGTAAAATATTGATAAATAATAAGAAACCACATAAATTCTATAAATATTGATTTACTAAAATTTCAATATTAAACACATATAAAAAAAAATTGAAGCTTGAAATTTTTCTAATATTTTGGTAAAATGTTAAGTAGTATGTTAGTTTACTTCAATAAAATTTTCACACCTTAAAACTTAAAATTTCTCATTTTATAAAACATTTTATAGATAAAAACGAGAACTTTAAGAAATATTCAAAATTCTATATTTTGTAGAAAAATTAACGTAACGGTCCAAAATTTTACCACATATATATATTAATACCAATATGAATACCCAATAAAATGATCATTGTCCAAGTTCAGAATTTCCTGAGTTATCGTAAAATATTGAAATTGAATTCGTCAAAATTTCAGTTTTTCTGAAAAATACCAATTTTTCATCATTTTTTTCTATCGCATAAGATGCGTTATAGTGAAATATTAAAATCGAATTCGTCGAAATTTCAGTTTTCGTGAAAAATGCCGTTTTTCGTCATTTTTTCGAAGTTTTTTCTACCGCTTATAGTCAATTTTGAGAAATTCGAAAAATGACCTAAATAAAGTACCAACTACATCCACTTTGCTACCGGAAACATACCCTATTCGTGAAAATCGGAGCATTATTTCGGGTCGTATTTTGTTTTCAGACATAAAAAAAAAAAAAAAAAATCACACATCATTGTAAAACCAATACATTCTTCGCTTCGCCCAGAATCTAAATAACAATTTTAATAAAACTATAAAAAAATTAATACTACTTTGGGTAGAAAAATATTTTGTGAAAATGAAATACTACTACGGTTTATTTTTAACATGCATTTAAATCGTATGGTGCGAAATCATCTTGTAATATTTAACGTTACAAACTTATAAAATCCTAGTATGTATTATTTTAAAAACTCCTATAGGTGAACATTTTTATATGAACCTGCTTGTCTTATAACTGTTTATAAAGAACAGTTATAATTTCTATACATATACTGTATAAGATGTGGATAGGGAGACGAGGGGTCACTTGGATACAGTTATGTTATTGTATACTGTGTAAACGTATTTTTCGTGTATAGACACCTGCCCGACCAATCTTATTCTATTGAATAGAGAACTCATTATAAAATATAGAAAATTGAATATAATTCACTATTATCTACACTAAAAATAAACTAGTACAACATGAAATTTTTATATTCTTAGAATAAATCTTAAATTATGATTCATAAATATATACAATATAACCATGTTATTTAATTTATAAACTAAAATTATTATTATGTATGCCTACTCTGATTAATACTTAAATATCTGTGAAAAATATATCCCAGAACCATAAAAAAAAATCAAACATTTATTGATATTAAACGAAACTAAAAAGTTCAAATTTACCGCGTATTAAACTAAATGTTAAGCTGGCGACGTTGATGTGCAAATAATTTTCGTAGACTACTTTCTGTTCTAGCATGTAAGGAGATCAAAATATTACTCGTGTATTTGATCGCGTATCTTTGATCCATCACCATCATAATATAATTATTAAACTATCCAAACACATTTGATGCATAGTTGTTATACGAGACATACATTTAGTTGACGTACACATGTGAGCAGGCCAATAGGCCAACAGGTCGATCGCGACAGCATTTCGCATTTTCTTAAATTTTTTCAGAAAACAAATAAAATATTTTTTTGTAAATTTGTATCCCACAAATATAAAATTAGATTCAATTATACTTATTTATATTGTAAAATAAAAATAAAAGAAGTGTAACACGCATTTATTTTTGTTTATTGATAACCTTTTTTTTTTTTTTGGTCGATCACGACTACCTAGAAAAACTTAGAAGTCGATCACAAATCAATTAAAGTTGGCCACCCCTGCATTAGAGCACTAATCAAATCGATATTTATTGATGTTTGTCGATTTATCCATTCAAGTCTGGATCAATTATGTAACAATTATTAATATTTTGTTACAGTAATCTTGTATTACAGTTATGTGTATAGTGGGTCGGTTTGCTAGATGTACGTCTCAAATAACTATATAAGAAATGTTATGTTCGTCTAGTTTCATTAAAGGCAAGCAAAATATACTAAAAAAATGAGTGTGTTATATTCTGACATAATGGAAGTAGATGTTGAATACGAATTAATACACTGCAATGTTACATTAACCGTATGTACGCCAAAATTACCGTGTTGTCGGTTTTACAACAAAATTAGATTATCTATTTTCTCATTTTAAACAGATAGATTAATAGGTATATCAAATTTTAAATAATATATTTTATGGAATTTTTTTATTTATTTAAAAATATTATCTAATTCTAAAAAGACTATAAATAGGTATAATATATTAGTTTTACAATTATTTTTTGAGTAGATTCGAGTTTATAATATATATTATCATATCATGTGTGAAAGGATAACAAGATTAAGTTTGGCTAGTTTCACTAATTATATTTAAAACCCAATTTGCATTTATAATATAAATTAATACTAGTATAATACTATCAATAGACAATAATCGTATATTAGATTATTTTTAGAGCGCCAAACACGTCCGTGGCACACTTCTACTACACATTGCTCATTTTTAAATGAAATCGATTTTCTAAGGCCTATACCCTAGAAGTAGAACGCCGCTCAGACATGCAGCCATGACTGCACTGAAGACAGTCAAGATACGTTATTCGTGCGATGAGTAGTGTTATTAATTTAAATTTCTAAAATAATTTTTTGAATTTAAAAATTATATTCGCTATACGTAATATGTCATATGACAATTTGTAACATCTAAAAGTACGCTTCCTTAGACAAGGGTGACTATATACAAAACATTTTAATTAATATTATTATTTTTATTAATAAGCATTCTTATTTCTAATATAAATTATCAAATTTGTATCTAATTATAAATTAAACTTAAGTCATCAAACACTCAACTGTTATAAGTATTCGAGTTAAAGGTTCAGTTACGCAATCATCTATAATACGTAAGTAGTCTAAAAAAGTACTTTATACTCATTCCAACGAGATTACGCCGACACGCCGTTTCTGCTCAATGCTCATGCAGAATGACGATCGAGCGGTTGCTGAGCCCAAATTTCCCTCTCCATACTATGTAATCGTTCCGAAGATTGCCGATCAATTATACGGTAATGATCGGTAATTACAACCTGTTGATTATGATTGCCGCCCATATCATATAAATATGGTACACGTGCCACGTGCGTGCTTGCTAGTAATACTGAATTTCGCCAATTCCGTTGGTGTTTTAGTGGGTTGGTCTTACCGTCTTGGTGGTAGAGCTCATGGCTGGGTGTGCGAGGGGATGCGCGAAAACGGACAAATTTTGGTCGATGCGCAGCGTAATCTCTTGTTGGATAGAGGATAGAGTATAGAACAAAAGTTAATTATTAAAAATAATGTTGTGTTATTAAATCGATAATAACGAAGTTTAACATATTTTATTTACTAAATTTATGATTTCTTTATCTATATCATTTGTGTATCATAAGTCATAACTATATTACAATGTCCAACTGATAATATGAATGTATGATAATTTGTATTTTGTAATAATTATATTAATAAAAAATAAAATAAATAATTTTAATTTGTTTATCATATTATATTATTAAACTTATCGAGTATTTGTTTATGGGAAACAAATACAAATATTGGAATTTGGAAAATAGCTCTATTAATTAAAAACTCAAATAACTTTTAATAATAATATTTGTTTAATAATAAATACAAAAAGGAAAAGATTTATTTTCTATTAGATACTTATTATAGCTTATAAATAAAATATATTTACAAGGTTATAATATATAAATAACTTGGACAATTAAAAACATGATTCACAATAACCTATTATTATATTGTTGTGGATATTAAAGACACACAAAGCAGTTATTTATATCAGAACCTTTTGTGTAAATTTGTTTTCCTAATCAATTTTTTAAATATTCCTTTTGTGTGTTATCAACCAATTGGTAACTTAATTTAAATTAAGGCAGCGGTTCCCAAACTTTTTTACATCACAGCGCCCTTTTTGAACTAAACTTTTCTCAAGGCGCCCTTCCCAAGACATAGCATGACTAATCATAAAAAATGAATAAAAACCAGGTAAATTTCTACGGCGACGCGGCGCCCCTGAAAGGACATCGCGGCGCACAGTTTGGGAACCGATGAATTAAGGGATCCGAAGCGTTCATTTTCTTTCTCTGTCTAACACACATAAAAGATAGGGATTTAGACGTTTTCTACTTCTAACGTTACGATCGATTTAGTTATGCGTTAAGGGATCTGAAAACTGATTTGAATTCGTTAGAAAGTCTACTTTAGATTGACTTCCCCATTTTTTCATTATTTTCCCTAAATTATTAAAAAATTGAATAGTTATAAATCAAGCACCTAGTTTTTAAATAAAATGTTTCAACAATGAGAAGAAAATTTCAAAAAAGTGGGAAAGTCGAACTAAACTAGAGTAAAGTAAACTAAAGTAGACTTTCCAACGAATTCAAATCCGTTTTTAGATCCCTCATCGCATAACTAGATCGATCGTAACGTTGGAAGTAGAACGTAATCCCCATCTTTTATGTGTGTTAGACAGAGAAAGAAAATCGACGCTTCGAATCCTTTAATACCTAAGTTTGAATTTTAAATTTCAAGACTATTTTTTTTGTATTAAGGGGATTGGATACCGACCGTATCTAAAGAGTTTGATTAAGCAATAAATATAGTGCGTGCGTGTATATAAATGTGATATAGGAAACAAGTTAAATAAATAAATATACCTATGAATTATAATAATTTTAATATTTTATAGGTAGTAATGTAATATTGGTTTAATTCATTTTTATTACGATTCACACCACTTATGTATATTATTTGTTATAGGTAATTTTAAGTAATTTTACATAATACATTATTAATCGTTTGGGTACTTATGAAATACCTATATTTAGAAATGATTATTTTTATATAAATATCTCAATGAAATTAATCATTTTAAAGTTAAAATTGGAAATATCCAATTTTTAAACATTTTAAATAATTAATCATTATAATTAAACATAAATACGTTTTTCTGTAGCTATACATAGTCGGTATTAATATTTAATATACTATAGTTATAAATCTTGTAAGTAAATTTCTATTATACTTTTAAATTGCGACTATAATATACATAATATAGTAATATATCAATAGTTAATTTTAAAAATAATAAATATTAGTTGTGAATTATTAATTAAACAAAATTAAATGATGAATAGTTGAAAGAACTTTATTCGGAGAAATAATGAATACTTACATTGATGAAAACAGTTTCTTTTCCGTTAAACGTAAATTTTTGCAAATCTGGTTTCAAATATAAATCATACACCATTGGTTTTATAGATGTTGGTAATCGAGAAAAAATTTTCTTTTCAACAGACATTTTATAATTTTCTTTGGTCACTGATCTTACTAATACACGAAAATCCCTATAAAATAAATATATTTTAAATACTTACACCTACAAAAAAAGAAAAAATTGTGCTTAACGTAATGTATATGTGTTATCATTTTATCAATAATAAATTAATATGTATATTGTATATCTTTAATAAATATATGTACACAAACAAGATACACGAGGAAACACCGTTTTCAAAATAAATTACATATTAACACACTAACACAATTCTAGGGAACCTCCACTTCATACCCCAACAGATCATAACGGGAAACTGTTCGCAGTTTATGTTTCTACGGGTATGGATATATGAAAACCGGTTTCGCGAGATAAAAATGTAGGCCTATAAAAATAAATAAATGCGTATATGAAAAACATTTGTTAACGTGAATTATTACCAAAAGACTGACGGAATCAAAATTTATTAAATTAATTTTTTTTTAAACGTGATCGAAATGTAAATGGGTTCAATCATGAAGTGTTAATTAAATGAAGAACTGTTATTATTAATAAAAGTACTTGGATAACAAAATATAAATTTATTGTGGATAAATGGATATAAATTGATTAAACGTAATTTGCAAAATGTATATTACATGAAGTGTATATTTGAATTATAAAGATTACATAAATAAAACAATAAATAAATATTTAAGTATACAAAATTTTACTCACTATTAGTACAGTATGATTAAATTATTATTTCAAATTTGATTCTAAATTGAACTTTGTTTAATTATAATTTATAACTGAATAATTTTTCAGAAAATGTCTTATACGATAAATATCGAACAATGGAATCAAGTCACTAACAAGTAACAAGAAAACAATTTGAATTCGTATTGTTTGATAATGAAAACATGAAATAATAAATGAAAAAGTTCTACAGATTAACAGCGACCAGCCAACAAAAAACACGTAGAACATAAAATAAAAATATGTAGTCGGTATCGGCCCGTACCGTAGAGTACTAGCGTCCCATTGGTCATCAATGTACAGCAGTCGAGCCACAACTTATTCACAACAAGCCGATGCCCGATACATTATTTTGTTTAGCGGTTGTTAGTGTGTATAATGTGGCGACACTATCCGGCCCTCAATAACCGATAAAGTGATTAATCTTTTTTAATTGTAAAATATCGTATTATCGTATAAAGCTTAAGGAACTAAGGACTAAGGGGCAAGGATTAACATTAAGGAATAAAAAATGAACATATAATAGTAGATACTAAATCACAATTCAGTGTTCGAATTTTGTCAAGTTTTCGAATTTCAAGTTACAAATATCAGATATCTTGGTATGCCAATTTCTAGCAATCAGTATGCCAGATATTTTAATAATCTTGTCTATGAATATGCTTTTTGAGTTGAGTTGATCGTCATGCGTTAGACAATCATACTCGATTATTTTAACAATTATACTTTTTATTAATTTATTATAGTTTTTGCGTTTACAATTCATGGTTCACGGAGTATAATTGTGTAAACTAAAATTTTTATGTAATTGATATTCATAGTTCAATTTTTACTTTACAAATTGTAATAAAAACATTATTAGTTATATAATAGTATTAATTTATTACATGCTTAAACAATTGATAATATAATTTCAATTTTATGTGTTTTATTTAAATTTAAATTTATCTTATATTTTGAATTAATTAGAATATTTTTACTGTTTACCGGATATTCCTCTGTAATATACGATTATTTTTGTACAATTAACTGTTGAGTGGATAAAATGAACAGACCACGAAATCAAGCAGAACATGAACTTAAGGCAAGAGCTCGCATATATGTGGCAAATATACCACAGGCTGGTATGTCTCGCAAAGAAGTTGTATCTGTGTTTCATAAATACGGTGAAATCGATAGTAAGCAATTTTTTTATAGTGTTATGTTTCATGTTTGATAATTCAATTTATAAAAATATTTATATCATATTTATATAATTATATATGGCTACATAATACTTTATTAATTTTATTCTTTTAAATTGTGAAATTTATTTTTATAAATTTAATGTTTGGTTGTAATTTAAATATATGTATTTTTCAGATGTTTCATTACAAACTAGACATGTTTTTGTTCAATTTGTTGAGGAGTCTTCAGCACTTAAAGCCTTGGCTCAAAACCCTCCAGATTATATTATGAGCAAGAAACTTGGTAAGTACTAATAATAATACTTACATAATAGCAAGTTACCTGTAAGACTCTAAAAACATTAGGGTTCATTAAATGGATTTCATTAGATTTCAAATCATTATCTTCTCTAAAAGGGCTTTATTGCACTCTTGTATGACCAATAGTTTAATTTGGATCAATTCTATGGGATCCATATACTCCATTTGATTATTATCAAATTGAATATGTTCAGCAAAAATTCCTCAATTTCATCTTTTTTGCTTTTAAAATTAGACATCTACTTCATAAGTATTCTCCTTCAATACTTTAACCTTGGTAGCTTATTCAATCAAAGAGCGTTAGCTAACTTAAATTTTCTAAGCAAGCTTATTAATGGTTCCATTGATTCTTCCGATTGAAACTTTTAGCTGAGGTAAATTTTAGGATTCCCAGTAGATCTTCCAGATTATTTGCTCCCTACTATTCTACATTGCACTAACTATAGCGGAAACCACCTCATTCATCAAATGATGTGTTTGGCAAATGAGAATCTCTCTTACTTCTAATATGTTTACATGTACTCAATATATTTCATAATGTGTTATGTCTTATGTATATATAATTTTAGTTTATAACAATTTTTTCTTTTATGTTATAAAACATATGATTGTTGGGCAGACGCCCATAATGTATGTAAAATAAAATAAAATACAATTTTAAGTTTATAGTTAAGGCTGTTGGAAGTCGATATTATTTTCCTGCATTTAGATCAATAAGCAAAAGAAAAATTAAGACCCTTCCAATTGTTCAATTTTAATTTTGAAAAAATGTTTGAACTTGTGAACCTTTTTTCTATGTTATGTAGGAAATAGTTTTTTATTTTTTTTATTTTATGTATTTTTAATATACAAATTAAAATTAGAAAAATCAGTAAACTTATAATATGTTATATTGAACGATCCAGATATAATATTCAAAATCGATTTCCTACATAACGTAGAAAAGAGGGATACGAATTCAAATATGTTTACAAAATTAAAATTGGATAATCGAAACTATGCTAATTTTTCTTCCGATTTTGGTGCTTTTAAACAGTTATTCAGATCAAATATAATTTCAGTAGTCCAACAATGACATGTGCATGCGCGTGTGACCGTTAGTGTATTTTCTAACCCGTATAGGTATTTCCAGTATACTATACAATCTTTGACGACACATCTACTCGCACTAATGATCATTTACGTTTCACACAAACACACTGCGTAATGAGAAAAAATTATAATATTGCCTATACATAACTCCTTAATCAATAGCCGCTTCCAACAGCCTTAATAGTTTTATATTAATTTATACAATATAAAATTAGTTTTACAATTATTATATTTGAAAAAATTAACTAATAATCATTATTTTTTAGATGTAAAACCAGTAAGACCATTTTTCTATAGAAATGGTGAATTAGTAAAAAATGAAAGAGCAGGAAATTTTGATGCAAATGAAAAGAGGTATACCTTTATTATTTGTATACATTAAACTTAATTACAATAATAAATTATTTAATATATTAATAAATAAATAAATTTAAAATGAATTAATAATTTCAGAAATGATAATCGAAATCAACAAAGGGATTTGTAAGTTAAATATTAAATAATTATTAAATATATATATATTTTTAAATTTTAATACAATAAAAATTCCTTAACAAGTAATGATTAGGTTTATGAAATTTATATTGTCAATTGCTATAAATTATAATCAATGTTATAATAATTTATGTAGGTAATAAATTGTTTATATTATTTTTGTAATTAAAAAAACAAGATAAAATAGATGGTAAAAAATAAAAATAATCAACTTAAAACCAAATTCATACATTAAAATAAATTTGAGCGCTTGTGATTATTTTATATTTAATTTATTTAATTCCAAATCACAACATGAGTTCACTTTTTACTGTGTATACACATTTTGATAACCACATTGTCATCAGATCAGAGTTATAACTGAAGTGGACAAAATATGTGTATGTATTAAAAAGTATTAATTTTATGATTTGGGTTTAAATAAATCAAATTCATAATTAATATTTTTTTTATTTCTTAATGTCTTGTAAATATTATTATAATTTACAGTGATGATTTCAAACAAACTAGGCAGTTAATTAATCCCAATCTAATGAATCCCAATGCTCCTAATGATTGTGAAATTGTTGTTACCAATAATACTTTAACGTAAGTTTTAAAATTTGTGATATTAATTATATTTGTATTTGAGTATAGAGTAATAGTAATAGGCTATTAATGATTTAGTTATGTATAACTTTTTATTTATGTATATTAGTGAATATGCAGAATTTTTGGAAGTAAATTTAAAAAAAATGAACATGAAAGTTGATTTATTATTTCCTAATCCTGATATACCAATTAATCGTGTTCTTGGAACTTTAGCACAAAGAGGAACATTATATGTTTTGGTAGTACGTGATGAAAATAAACTGTATAGAAGTGTTACAGTAGATATTCTTCATGGTATACCTGAAGGTAATATATTAGATTATTAAAGTATTTGTTCCCATTTTATACATACATTAATGTAAAATATTTTTATTTATAGAACATAGAAATATGCCTTATAAAGATGCATTGACATTTATCACTCATAGTTTTAATGCATATATTAGAGGAGAGAAAATGACTCCTATAACTGGACTTACAGGCATTCCTATATCAGAATGTGGCATACCTTTAGGTGATAAACACCCAGAGGGAATCAGTACATTACTGAATTTATTACAAGACCAAAGGGATCTTACAGTTTTACAGTATGATATGGTTAGTTACATGTATAATAATGTTAAAATTTAAAATGATTAAAGTATTTTAATTATTATGGTACTATTAATTAATATTATTAAAGTAAAATTAAAAAAGATGAGCTGATACTCCTGCCGCAGGGATATAGGTGTGCAAATCATAGTATTTAATTTTAATTAGAATTGAATGCAATGATAAACCATTGCATTCGAAAAAAACGATTCTGAGGAAAGTTCAATCAGATAATGTAGGTATTGATTACTATATTACCGTTTTTTCATCATTTTTTCATTATTTTTTCTAATGCATAGGGTCACTTTTGAGAAATTCGAAAAATTACCTAAATAAAGTACCAATAACATCCACTTTCCTACTGGAAATATGTTATTCATAAAAATCGGACCATTATTTCGGGTAGTATAAGTGTCTTCACAAAGCCAGATTAAGGGGGGTCTAGCCAGGGCTGAAGCCCCGTGGCCCTCTCAAGACCAAAATAAAAGGGGCCCAAACAAATTTAAGCTTATGCACATTTTTCTGAAATTATTAAAATGATCACTTGAAGAGGTATTTCCTTATATATTTACTTCTTTAAAAATTTATTTGACAATTCCTGTAGTTAATAATTGTTCTGCTGAGAGAGCTTTTTCTAAATTAACTAGAATAAAAAATAAGTATAGAACCAGTCAAACCCAAGAAAACTTAGATATACAAATAATTTTATATTCTGAGAATGATTTGTTAAAATCATTAGACTTGAATGATGTACTATGAGAGTTGGCTTCAAGTAAAGCAAGAAAAAAAATTATTTGATAAAATATTAAGACAAACTTAAATATTATTATTATTTATATTAAATGTAAATATGTGTATTGTCAATAAATATAAAACTTATTAATATTTGAATTTAAATTAATGAGATATGAAGTATTAACTTTTATTATACTACAATTATTAGTTTTATCAACATAAATTACATATATTATTAATTTTATAATGCAATTATCAATTTGTGAAATAGTTTGAAAAATGTATTTTCCTGTGAGCATCATGAGCTGTTTTATAAAGCATATTTTCTAAAAAAGGGCCCAAATGAAATTTCCCCTATAGGTCCTTAATCCGGCTTTGTGTCTTCATAATTAAACACAAAAAAAAAAAAACAAGTCACACAAAATTGTAAAACTGCTTCGCTCAGAATCTAAAATGAGAAGAATACTTAAATGGATTTTTAGATTTGTAATATCTGAATATACTTTAGTAAAATTTTTAGACATAGAAACTCTAAATTCCAATTTTATCAATCATATACATAGATAAATATGATTATTTTAGTTAATATTTTATAGTTCTATATATTCTCAAATAATTTATATAACCGTTCCAAAATATCATGTATATATATTTATATATATAGACTATAGAGTAACATTGATTATAAATATTAGTATTTAAAATCAATGATAGTATCTATGAGAATATCCAATAGTCTCTTAGTTCAATTTTGCCTGAGTTATCATAAAATATACTAATTTATTTTGTTGGAATTTCAGTTTTCGCGAAAATTATTGTCATTTTTTTGTAGTTTTTCCTATCGCATATGGTCAATCTTGAGAAATTTAAAAAATAACCTAACCAAAGTACCAACTAAATAATATTCTCTACCAGTATCATATGTTATTCATGAAAATCATAGCATTATTTTCTAAAACTAATAAATTTTTCTCTTTTTAAAAAATCTAAAATTGAAAACTAATTTAATTATAACATTAATTTATAATATCTTTTTCTGTGTATTTCTCAAATAATTTGAGTAATCTGATGAACAACCTTCTTGGTATGTCGGATAGGTAAATTATTCATTTATATGGTTTGCAAAGTGATTATTTTCAATTACGTTAACCATCTGATGGATCTGATCTATCTCTATTAAGGAACACATGAATATTTTGATGCATTATATTCTATACTTAATATTCACAAAAATAAATATATTTTATAATTAATTTTTTGTTTTTATTTATTTAATATTTACAATTTAAAATACAACGATATCTACCATTTCTAATTTTTTTATTTATTTTATAATAAAAATAAATAATGTGAATTATTTACATAGATACTTCAGTATATAAAAGAGAAAAAAGAAGAACATATCAAAGAAGAAGTTGGAACGGTGCCTAGTTTTAATAAGACAAGTAAAATATTTTATTATTATTAAATATACTTAACTATTTTTTTATATTAATACAATAATTTATTTTAGTTGCAACAGATCTACCAATTCTTCCAGCTGCAATAACAATTCAAAATCCTCAAGCTACACAACTACAAAATCGTATTCTAAACATATTAAATACATCACTTTCTTCTAATGCTCAACCTCCTACTGAACCTAACCAACCTGAAAAAGATTCAACTAGTATACTCAAAGAACCTAATGTACAAAAAGCATTAGAAAGTTTATTTCACAGTGGTAGCTTACTTCGAAAATAAATAATTATATATAAAATTTAATAACTGCTACACACACACATTTATATATTTTTTGTAAATAAATAAAAGAAATTTCTTAATGTTTATTAATTTATAATAGAAAATTTTTATAAATTATTTATTTAATGTGTAGATGTCTTATAGCAATTATAAATAATTTTAAAATTTATTTTATAATAAGAGATCAATTTAAATGTGTAAATTAAATTATTTAGAAAAAACTATTAAAATAAATTATTGAAATAATTTCTTTTAACTGTTAATATATATTTTTAAATTTTTTTTAATATGTTTTTAATGTGTTACCCAGTATCTACTTATTATTTACGTAGTCCATTATTCTATATTGCTAGTTACTGGTATCCCGACAAAATATCACGTTACCAAAATATCGTAAAGAAATAATATAGCCGTACTATCGCGTCTGTAAAAAGATCAAGACAGTCAGTTAGGCTGAACGAGTAAAGAAAGTAGTAGCAGATTATCATATTCGAGGGTTTGAAGATTATCTTCAAGGTATTTCACTGAATATATTGTAACAGTTGCATTTATACCCGAGTCGTCATTTTATGTCGCCTCAGCATTATTTACGTGTTAGGCCAGACACCGGTGAGCTGAGTGCGATATATAGTTAACTAGTCGAGTTTCAATAGCCGAACCGAATTAGTCGAGTTTCCATAGCCGTACTGTCAAAGTCGAGTTTCAATAGCCGAACCGAACTAGTCGAGTTTCCATAGCCGTACTGTCAAAGTCGAGTTTCGATAGCCGTACCGTCAAAGTCAACATACCGATACCGTCTTGATTATTTATTTATTTATATTAATTTATTCGTCTCAACTAGAAGCTCGCACTCCGCTACACCTGTGATCTACAATAAACTACCCTCCAAGATCAGGGTTACTCAGGTGATAGTGTATTTGTATTTATTATATTTGTTTTCGTTATAGTAATATATTAAGTTTATGTTCGTTGCTAAATTACGTGTTAGATATTGAACGCAGGTCATAAGTTTCTAGGACCTGTATAATATAAATAAGAAACCTTTGTTTTATATCGGTCTAACGACCCGGTTCAAAAGGCCGGTTAGTGTAGTAGGAAATAGCCAGCCGACTGCTCCTTAACTGGATAGGATTTGATAGGAAACATTGAACGACACCCTGTACTGTAAGGTACGTGGCGTGTAACGTTACAA
>JAIUCT010000014.1:4148850-4282176 GCA_021307375.1 Tetraneura akinire | reverse complement strand
TTGAACGACACCCTGTACTGTAAGGTACGTGGCGTGTAACGTTACAATATACTAACATTAATACATATTTAATTTTTTTTAATAATCATTATATATATCAATTTTATTAAATTATACTTATTTTTATCAAATACTATATATTAATTTAAATATAACAATACAAATACTATATGCTTGAATTAATTATTTATTTATAATTAAATTACTGCTATATTTCATGCTGGCGATATTTATTCCATGCGATATAATGGACGGCTATATTATTTCTTTACAATATAATGGTTTCGCGATATTTCGTTGGTGATTCCTAGTTACTATGCCTTGTATTTATATTTACATAATATATGTAATGTATTATATCACATGACACATAGTGTGTGGTAATAAATTTCCATTCAAATTAACAAATCTTCATAATTACTACAATGTGTTTGTAATTTTACTAGTTTTAAAGATATGCAATCAGCTTAGCCAGTTTCTAAGCAATAAACAAATTTAAAGTAATCAAGGAATATACAATAGTTACATTTTTAATAATTTGTAATGATTACTCAAAAGTTTTAAAGCCTAAATATTTAATTTGTATTTTATTTAACAAAAAAAAAAAAAAAATTGAGTAATTAAATTGAAAATAATTTATTTTTAATTTACAAGATTTCTTATTGAAAATCTATTCTGGGGTTTATCATTTATGGCGTTTACAATATTGATACTTTAAAGATTAGGTAATCGATTATAAAAAAATTTTAAGTTGCTTCTCAAAATTTCAATCAATCGGTTCACTACTATATTAATATTAATAGCCATAATATTATATAATAGTAACTAAAATTATTATGATTTATATTCATCTAATACGAGTATATTGGCATTTTGCAGATTTGTACGTTGTATATGTGGTACCTTGATCATACCTATTGTGTATTTGTGTGTACTACAATATACACGCGTATAAAATGCATATACTTAGTTGCAATTTACAAATGTCAAAATACTGAAAAATTAAATTTCTTAATATTATTTGTTATTGTATGACTGTAAGTATTGCGCATGTGCGAAAATAATTTGTTATTATTTTGATTCTGCGCTGTTGTCAGTTCTCTTATATTTCTTGTCACTAGTTCACTACTACTCTTGTATACTTGTATAGATTGTAAAATGTTAGTAGGTATACCTATACTATAGTGAGTGTAAAACTGCGTAACGTAAACTTTGCTTTCTTCAGAGTTCATATTTCAGTGTTTCGTGTTTCGTAGTTTCGTTTCAGTCTTTGTTCTCATTTCATATCGTTAGGTTTATATCTTACTTTCTTCTAAATTTTCATAATTTTAATTAGTAGAAAATAAAGTTTAAAAATTAAATCCAATCACAGTCTTAAAAGAAATTTATTACGCATACTTATACTATATATTTGTGTTAAACTATAATGCCATTTATATCGAAAGATTGGAGATCACCTGGGGAAGTATGGGTAAAAACAGAAGAAGGGTGGGAAAAAAAGAAAATTTTGGAGTGTTGTAACTTTTTATTGGGACAACAAGATAATTTATTGAGCAGGTAGATAAAAATAGTACTATTATACTTAACTTTAATCTAATTACTTTTTATTGTAATTATATAAATAAATAAAATTTAAAAATTATATCCAAGTTTATTAATTTAAGTAATGGAATAATAATAATAGATTTGTTTATTAAAATATAGTGTACACTGTACACTTTATATTATATTTAATTTCATATATCAAAATAACTAATAGCTAAATACTTATTAATTTATTTTTATCACGTTTTTAGATATTCAGTTTCTGATCACTGTAGAGAAGACCAAGGGAAGTCTAATAACAATGATGACTGGTAAGGCATTAATATACAATATTTAATGTTTAATTTTTAATATTATATACCTAGTTTTTAAGTATTTAATTAAATAATTGTAATAGTTACTGGAAATCTAAATATACTTAGGTAATACTAAATCTATATTAAACCTTATGCTTACTCAATTATGTTATAAAAAATTAGTATAATTAAAATTAGGTATTTTCTCAAATATAATTATGAAAATAAAATGTATGTTGCTCAATAGGCGTATGGATAAAATAAACCTATTGCCAATATATTTTATATAATTTATTTATATTATATTAGGTATTTATAAATTAATAATTTTTAAATTTAATTCATCTACAATTATTATATTTTAGTAATTTATTTTAAAATTTATATTAAACAATTTAAAACATATATATTATATACCTACCTAATAATCAATAGACTAAAATATGGAAAGCTATTCTCTATAATAACATCTTTTATTATTTACCAATTACAATATGATAATAGTTTTGTTATTTTTTATTATTATTTTTATTAAAATATTTTTTTTTGTTCATATATTCAAATATTTGTTACTTTTTTAAAACTTAAATTTTATAAATAATATGTACCCACTGGGGTACCCACTTATAAAAATAATCATAATATTGAGATTCTTAAATAATTCTTTATTCATGTACCTATTATTATTTTAATAATATTTAATGTAAAAAATTAATATAAAAAATAATATTATTCTTATGCACAATATTACATGTAGGTATCTATAATATGTACAAATTGTAAAACTTTAAAATGTTAATAGAAAAAATAAAATTTCTATAATAAATAATTTATTATTAAAATTTTACACATTATCTGCCAATCATCTAGGTCTGAGTCCAACAGGCACATACATAAATTGAACCTTATAGATTTTTAAAAATGTATAGGTATCTAAATCACGTATTGATTTGAAATTAATGTTTATAACCATTTAATGAGTTCAAACCTTTAGTCTGACTATAACTATAGTACAAATACACATAGCGGAGTACTAATACTTCTACATTGATGAATAATTTCATATAAATTAAATTTTAGTGCATGCCTCATGTTTATTTAGTTATCAGTTATAAAACAATTGAAATCAATTCCATAATAAAATAAATAATAAATAATAGTTTTCTTGATTTCTTCTTTTCTTCTTTTCTTTTGTAATTTTGGGATTAGTTTTTCTTTTCCTACTGGATAAAAAAATATAACAAAGTAATTAAAAATTACTATAAAATAATCTATTAACAAAACCTTGAACAAAACAAAATTCTCTATAGAAAAACATACTATACTCTATTAGTGGAAATTTCTACACAAATTTGTTTATTCATTCATTAAAAACACAAAAATTATACACCTATTAGGTATAGTAAAATATTATTTAGTAGGTACCTCGTACCTAACAAAGTAACAACTAATAATTCCAAAACTTAATCATTAATGTAATGTATCTGAATATTAAAAAAAAAGGTCCTATATTAATTGTAGTACTAGTTTATTGGTTGTTGTAAAATAAATAAAATAATTTAGTTCAAAAATGTTTATGAATTTTCCATATGTTTTTATTATTACATAAAAAAAAATATTATTAGGAAATTCAAAAAATGACTTAAGTAACTTAAGCAACTTAAGTAACAATTAGATAGAATTTTCTCATTTAAATATAACATGGAAATCAAATTATTATTTCTAATCTAAAAAATGTCTTCAATTATAATATATACGTAAATATGTATATAATAAATAAATCCTTTATTGTATAATTATCTTAAATTAATATAATTTAACAATATTATAAATTAATAGCATTAGGTACCTAATAATTAATTATATCAAGAACTAATGGTATAGTTATATTTAAATTTTAAAATTTCCTACTTATAAAAAACAAATTAGTAATATTAAGTTAAATATAACTTTCTATAAAATCTACTAAGAATTATGTGTGGTTTTTAAATACCCACCATAAGATCATTATATTTTAGATTCTGAGTGAAGCAAAAAATATGTTGGTTTTATGATGCGTGTCTTTTTTTATATATTTAGACACTTTTGACCCGAAGTAATGCTCTAATTTGCACAAATAGTATATGTTTCCAGTAGGAAAGTGGGATGTAGTTAGTATGTTCTTTAGGCCATTTTTCAAATTTCTTTAAATTCGGCTTATAGGACAAGAAAAACTATCAAAAATGATAAAAATATATCATTTTTCACGAAAACTGAAATTTTGAAGAAATACATTTTAATATTTTACACTAACTAAGGCAATTGAACTTAGTGGCTTGAAAATTTTATTGGATAATCACATAGGTACTAAATATAGCTACGTCAAATGGAATGGTTTCGTTAATTATTCAAAAAAATATAAAACTTTGAATATTTCCTAAAATTTACATTTTTATCTCTATAATGATTATTAAAAACTGCACTTTTGAGATTTAGGATCTAAAAATTTTATTTAAGCATCCTCATATTTAGCTTGACATGTTACCAAAATATCAGAAATACCTCAGTTCATAATTTTTTTTTTTAGCTGTTTAAAATATAAAAAGAAGAGTTGATACTGCTGTGGATACAAGTGTTAGGAGGATAGCGTTTCATTTTGATTAAAATTTGAATGCAATGATAAAGTATTATTGCATTCGAAAAACGATTTTGACCGAAGTTCTGTCAGTTATTTGCATTTAGGGGACGCATTTATGCATTTTATGATCATTTACATTGAACTTAGACATTTGAAAAATTTATTGGGTATTAATATATGTACATTGTACTTAATACAATTTTGGAACTTTTATATTTAAATCTAATCTAATCTAGTAGGTAGGTAGTAGTAGATGAGTACCAATGCAATTTAATTTTTTTTAAAAATTCAATAAAATGTTAATCAATTTAGCAGAATTTCGGTGAGAATTGTTTTTCGAATTGATTTATAAATTTTATCAAAATTTAACACTATCCTCTTAACACTTGTATCTTCCATGGCAGTATCAGGAAGTCTTTTTAATTATACTATATTCATAATCCATTATAAATTTTATTCTTCCTTTATGTTAAATATAATTTTACGTAATATATTATTTTCCATTGTATATTTATATAATATACTTTATTTATGTCTATTTGATTTTAATTTATAATTTAAACTTAATGCTACATTATAGTGCAGCGTTTCTTATTTTCTTAATGTTTTTATCTGTGAAACCCTCACTCTAAGCTGTTTCATTAGTTTTAATGCCTCATTTTATATAAGAATTATTTAGATTAGAACAATAATGATAATAATTTCATGTAATAAAAGAAATATGTATTTAATTAAAAAAATATTTTTAGCATTAACCAAAGTTCTTATTATAACAATTTTACTATAATTGACTAATATGTACTATTTAAATATTATAATATTTTATAAATGTTCACAACTAACACGACAGTTTTCTACTAGCCGCCACTGATTTTTTATTACATTTTTAAAAGCAATTAAAAAAAAACACACATAAGTTTCGTGGAACCCTGGGATTCCTTGGAAGTTGGAACACAGTTTAAGAAACACTATATATAGTGTATAGTGTATAGTGTATACAATTTAAACTAATAAATAATGGGTAGAAAATTTGGAAAAATGTTAAATTAGATATATCCCCATGTGAAATATGATTATATGTACCAATATTTAGAGTTTTGTTTTCTACTAATTATTATATTATTGTGTAATGGGTACTAAAATTATGTAATATACCTAGTAGTTAGTACTAAAATTTAAGTGTTCATATTTGAACAATAAAACAGTAGGTATAAATTGAATGAATGAAATTATATATCTGATATTCTGATGATTACAAGTCTTTATAATAAAATTTATTACAAATTTTTTAATTTTTACACAAATGTAAAAGGTATTTAATTTATTATCTAGTATTAATGTTATGTAAACAATGTCTAGTATACTAGTATATACTTGTATATATATATATATATTTGTTTCTATTGTTATAAATATAATAATAATTAATAAATTGCATAACGAAAATGTAGTGAAGTTACCTTTAATTAAGTTTTTTAATATATTATACTCATGTGTAACAAAAATAAATTTACATTACAGTATTACACATAAAAATAAGACATAATAAGACCTATTAAGTATGCAGTATATACAGTAGGTAGTTATAATTTTATGCTTATATATTTTACGTAACTAATAATTACGTTATTATTAACTTCATAATAATTTATAGTGCACATATAGCATTATAGATTTTAGTAGATGGTAATTGGTATCCTAAAATCCACATTTACATTATGTATTTATAATTTAATATGTAACTATGTAAGTAGGAATTACATAAATATAATATTATATATATGTAATAGGTAATGTTTTTACTATAATACTATTAAGTATTAAATTTCATAACGGACATAGACATACATTATTACTGTATATGAAAATGTAAAAGTATTTCAGTTATGTAAAATGTAATTATGGGTAATCATTTTATAGGTACTGATGTAAATATTTTATATCTATTTTTATATTAGAATTAGACTAAAATAGTAAAATTAGCTTTGTTTTAATTTATTATTTACTTTCTATTTTTAATTATTTTACTAAATATCAATTTAAATGTACAAAGTAAATTTAAAATATTATTCTTATAGAAATGATAGAATATGGATTTATTTTGAAATTTACTTTTACCTATTGTAATATTTTTAGTGCGCTATACGTTATACCTCATTAAGAATATTCTCAATTCTTCAATTTTCAAAGAAAAAAAGCAAAGAAGGGATACAGGTGTGGAAGGGGAAGGGATACAGATGTAAAGAGGATAGTGTTGAATTTTGATTAAAATTTGAATTTAAATTATTATTAGATAAAAATCCCGGTAGAAATTTATTATTTGATTTTTATAAGTCGCTAAATTAATGTAACCTTTGAAATACATTAAATTTACATTTTGTACTATTTACAAAAGTATAATTAGGTGGCACACATTTTTGCAAAATGATAATAAGTACAAAACTACAAACAGTAATAATTAGAATTCAAAAATAACTTTATAGTTCCAATACATAAATTAATATAATAATATCAAATTTAATAAAATATGTATATATAACATACAAATTATTAGTCTTTTCTGGATACTTTTTAATTTAAAGTATAATTGGCGTCTGGCCATTCGTTGAATTATAACGTTTTTTAGTCGTAATATAAGTATTTGGATTATTTCCAAAATCTAAAACATGTCCAGATAGTGTATAAAGTTCAATTTATATATATTAATATTATAACAAGGTTATTGTCTGTAGCGCGTACGAATTTTTTAATCTAAATTTAGAACAAAAGATACAAAATTACGCACCAAACAACATTTTTTTTAAATAATATTACAATGAAATATTTTATAGTGAATAATGGATATAATTATAAAATTATTGTCAAATTTAATACTTATCATATGCGTATTTATGGATATGGTCAATGTGAAATTAATTTTACGAATAAAACCTCCACTAAATTTAAATTATAAAAAATGTAGATAAAATTTTAAGTAAATATTGCATATGCGATCTGTAGCTAATTATTATTGTAAATATTAAATGAATCTATTATAGGTACTAACTTATTATAGTCTATTAGTTTATAAGTGATTTCAATCATGATGTACATATGATGTTAATATTTAATCTCGTATTTAATAATATTAATTTTAGATTCTGAGCAAAACGGGGAATTTATTGGTTTACAATGATGTGTTACTTATCCTTTTTTGTTTTGTTTTTATATCTGAAGACACTTTTACTATCCGTAATAATGCTCCGATTTTAACTAATAGCATATGTTTCCGGTTGAAAAGTGAATGTTGTTGATACAATTTCGAATTTTTCAAAATTGACCCTATGTGTTAGAAAAAATGACGAAAAAACGGCAATATATACCTACATTATAATCTTACTGAACTTCGCTCAGAATCGTTTTTTCGAATTCAATGGTTTATTATTGCATTCAAATTCTAATTAAAATTAAACACTATGATTTGCACACCTACATCCCAGTGGCAGGAGTATCCCTTCCCTTTATAAATTTAAACTTTAAAATGGTCTATTTATTATTCGTGATTTGGATTATAATCATTATTCATTAGTTCATTACTTATAATAATTAATATTTATATTAAAACTATAGTAATAAAATCAAATGATGCTCTTCGAAAATTAAAAAAAAATTTGAACCTCCTTCATAAAATTATCCTGAGTACGTGGCTATGTAATTAAATTTATTATATGAACTAAAATTGTAATTTATTATATTCAACTATTCACGGTATACATATATGTATTTATATATCCTCCAATTACTTTTAGTGATGAAAAAAAAAAAAAAACAATGCCCAATGTATTGTGTTTAAATATTACATGGTGAATTTAATAATTAATAAAACATTTCTATGTGATGTACGAAGTACGAATATATGTATTTTTAATTGTTAAGTATTTATATTTCAAAAATATGTTTTGATTTATTTATTTTCATTATAGGAATGAAAATGAAAATATTGAGGAAAAAGAAAACAAAGATTCAATTAACCATTGTAAACATCCTAGAACTAAATATACGAGCGAAAGTCAGTGTAAGTATAAAAAAAATTGATACATTAATAGATAGAATAAATACCTGTTTTATAATATTATTGTTAATACGATAATTAATAATTGTTATTAATGAAAATATTATTCTAAATAATTAAATATTCTAATTGCATTTATTAAAGTAATAAATATAATATCCCCTGTGCCTTATAATGTATTTTCTATTTTAAATTGCTTAACCATTGTAGCTGTTTTTAAACCATAAAGTAAAATGACTCATTGGGTGAATGGCCTAATTGTCATATTCTTAGAATGGATTTTGTTTTGTAATTTTAAAAAATAAAACATTCAAATAATTAAATAAACTATACATAATCAAGTTTAGCACTTTAAAATAACTCTTAATAAACTTAACTTTTCTGGCCTTTGTATAATAAAATACACACACACACACAAGTATAGGTATGTATATATTACATGTAATGTCAAAAAACTATTAGTTAACTAATGTAAAGATTAGCTAGATAATTTTATGAACACTGTATATGAGTTTTAGTTAATATTTAAATTTTGGAGATACATTTTTTTAAGTGTGTTTAGACCTGAATATGTGATGTTCAAATGTTGCATTTGGTCATGTGGCAACATGAGATAGCTTCCCTATACGTATCAACCACATTTTATTTCATGGGAAACAATATTGAATCATATACCTACATTTATTTAACTTTGTTTCTATTTTTTGATTTTATAAAATATACTTAAATCTTAAAGTTGGTAAATTTTTTAAAAAGAATTATAAAAATTTTGTTCATTGAAGTTAAAAACTTAACGAAATTATGATAATTTTTACAAATTTACTACATTTTTGTACATTCTATAAATTCCTAAAAGCAACAAAGTGAAAACACAAAGTTTGAATATGGTTTTCCTAAAAGGGTACATGTGGTTGAGCCATGTAGGAAACGGTGTCACATGGTGTTAGATACCTATATAATTGTTGTATAATAAGTATTAAATAAAATAAAAAATATACATACAAGTTATTGAAAAAAATACATATGATTAAATTATAGGTTATTTTAGTATATTAATACAATTTATTATGTAAATTTTTCAATTTCTGTTTTCAAATTATTTACAATAGCTCATTATAATTTAATAAAAATCTGGCAGGTACCTACTTTGCTATATTATAATTATTTTAAGTATATAAATTTATCTGCTTGTATGTTTAGTAAATTTAAATTGCAATAGACAATATTAAAATAATTTTAATAATTATTATACATAAGTTGATCCTTTTTTACTGTAAGTATGTAAATTAGTTGTTACTATAGTTATAGTTAATACTTATTCCATTATAAAATATATATTGTCATAATTATTAAAATTATTAATTAAATGCTTTAATATAATAATTTTTCAATTCTTTTAGTTGATGGCGCTGTACAGCCTCATTGCCATATCACAATTAAATGTACAAAAGAGGTAAAAAGTAATATTAATTATACTAATATTATAATACAATACTAGTATTTATTTAGAATTATTTTATGAAGGATATAATTGTATTTAATTTGTAATCAACATTTGGTAAGAATTTAACTGGAATTGTATAATATTTGTAATATTTCTATTAGCATTAATTTTTTTCAATAAATATCTTATTATTAAGATATTAAGATATTAATTTTTGTACAAATCACCATTCTAAATCATATATAACATTATTTTAGATTGCAGGGTTTAATGGCTTAAGTGAGGCACTCAAACGATTAGACTTTCGTTCCGCTGTACACGATGTTCGTCGTTTTCATTATATTTGTAAATTACTAGACCTTCTTGTTTCTCATAGGTTAAATGCATTGTCTGGTTGTGCTCAAAGAGTTCTCTTTAATATAATTGAAGAGGTTGCTCACCAAGGTTAATATTAATAATAATTAATAATTATTACTATATTGAACTATGTTTATTTATAATTTTTTTAGTATCTCAAAGTCAACAAAATAAACATATGTTGGACCGTCTTTTAGGACAACTTCGTGAAGTTGTTGAATGTGCTTGTTGGGGTAGACCATTAGGATCAACCATTCTATGGGAACAACATATGAATACTATAAATCGTATTCATGAAATAGCTGATCGTATTGAAATTCATCAAGTAACATAAATTAAGATTTCAAAATTATGTTAATATACATTTTAATTTAATATTTAGCCTGGTGATAACGAAGAACCTCAATTTGATCAATTACCAGAAGAATGTGTACGTGAGGTATTATTACGTTTAGCTGATCATCGTGATCTAGAACGTTCAGCTCATGCATGGGGTGTAATGGCACGTTTAGTTGATGAATTACGCATTTGGCGTGAATTATGTCAATTCCATTTTAATCCACGTCAAATACAATCTGTGATTGAAAGTTCACCAAGTACTAGTGAAGATTGGCAATTAATATACCATAAGTTGAGAAAGTTAGTTGTTAACTTTTAATTTAATCAGTTATATATATATATATATATAACTGATTATTATATATATATGTATATGTAAATTATTTTTATTTATATATTTTAAGGTGTTATGGATTAAGAGAAGAATATGCTGAAATGATTCAGCTATGCCGAAATTGCCGATGTTTATTTTGGCATAGTATTGGACATCCTTGTATTGCAGATACTGATCCAAATTATATGGATAAACTTGAAGATGTTGATAAAAATTCATTGTATGTACCAATACCACCCCAAGCTTTCCTTAAGTTTTTTTCATTATAAAATACTATATTTAGTGATAGTTATGAATATTGTGTAACTGGTCATTAAAATTTATTAATTACACAATTATATCCATAGCCATTAATATATTAGTATTTTTTATAAGAACACTAATTCTTTAAAACCTAGAGCAAAAATATATACGATTATAAATGTATTGTGAGAAAATCAAAGAAAATGTATTTTTCTAGAAAGTATTTTATTTTTCCTAAAAGAATTGCTACTTTTTTCTAGTCATCTTTTGTTAATTTCTAATTTTGTTTCCTTCCATTGAACTGAATTAAGTCTATAAATTAAATACCAAAAACAACCATAATAAAAATAAATTTATTTTATTCATTATGTTAATAGAGATTGTTATTTTTAATATTTGTCTAATTTTCAAAATTGTTTTTATTTTATTATGATCTTTTAAACAAATAACTTTATCCTTGTTTTTCTCTGTTGTTAAATATTATTTTTGTTTTAAAGTAAAATAACATAATACTTTTATGTTATTTTTACACACCTATTAATTATTACCTACTTGTTTAATTGGTTTAATTATATTTTATCGATTGTTTTTATTTAATAATTTATATATATTACTTTAAAATTTAATAATACATAAATATATTTTTATAGTTTTGAAATATTTAATTTGAATATAATATGATGGAAATATTCAAATAAAAGACGAACAGTTTAATTCTAAAACATATTATTTTTATTTATAAATTCAAATCTACATAGTTATTTGTTAGTTTTGATGTTTAAATAATATGTATTCATAAGTTCGAATAAACAATATAATATAATATTTAGTTTTATTTAAATTTTAATTTATATAATAATAAATTTAGATAGTTACAATAAGTATAACTTTCTTATTTCTTAAACTAATAAGTATCATTAATTTAACATTTATATTATTGACATTTGAAAAAGTATAATGTTGTAGAATATTATATATTATATAGAATATTTATATACATATATAAATATTATGTAAACTTGAAAATTAGTATTTACTAATATATTCAATAATAAAGTTATATCTTATAAACTATTGAAATAATATGAATAAAATAATAGATCATTATAATAACTAGAATATAATACCAATAAAATTCCTTTTGTCTACTAAAGTGTTTATTCTATAAAATGAAATATTTTATGTCATAAATATATTTATGTATTAATGTTGTTAATTGCAATAGATTTAATTTTAATTTTTGATTCACTAATTTAGAACATTTTAATACTTTGTTGTAAAAATTATGATTTGTGATTTTAGTTTTAATTATATTAATTAGATATACTATTTTTATTTAATATTTAATTACTAATTAATATTACTTTTTTTATGTAAAATTTGAATTTGTAATGAGTTCTAGTATTGTCTGTTAGAAATAGAAATATGTTATTTTAATGACAATACAATTTCTGTTAAAATTTAAAAATAGTTTTTTTTGTTTCTTAATTTTTTTTTTAATTACAAAATTAATACACTTTTTATTGTGTATATATTTATCAACAACTAATTACCAAATATTAATCTTCGGCGCTTAGTGCTTACCAATTACCTATGTAGTGTTATAAAGCAAAAATAATATCAGATAGTCTATTCATTGTATTTATCAGATTGACATACTATAAGAGTTTGGGTTGAACTCTGGCTTTTGGGACAAACTGAAATTTGTCGAAAAATAGTTAACTTTAATTATTTTAGGACAAATTTCAGTTTGTCCCAAAAGTCAAGAGTTCAACCAAAACTCATGTCAATCTGATAAATAAAATTAATAGACTATCTAATATTATTTTTTAGACAAACTCTGTTTACTAATGTAAATAAAACGGAAATAAATATAGAATTATAATTTATGAAGTAAATAGAAAATAAAGATTTGGCATTTTAACATCCAAATTCCAGACTGTAAATTATTAGAATTTACTATTTACTTATCCATTACACATTATTGTTTAATGATTATGAACTATATTAAAAGAATAGATCTGCACTACTAAAGTATATTATACTGCTGTGCCTTCATTCAACTGCTTATTTAATGTTAAATTGAATACTTGAATCAATCATTCTCGTTACATTCAAAAAGTCCCCTTAACAATCATTCAAAATGATACATTTCCAGCTTGTTGAAACTAAAGTAAGTACGTTACGCTTTTGCAATTATTGTAGTACACATTTTTGTGGAATTTTGGGAAAAGAGTATCTAGTATCTACCATAGATTAAATATACTATATACTTGACAATCTACAACGAGTCTAGAAGCTTATCTTTATTCTGTCTAGACGAACTCGTAGATAAAAGAATAACGGACGCAAGGTGGATATATCCCAAGATCTATAAAGAAGACTACTATATAGATCTTGGATAGGTATATCCACCTTGAACGGACGGACAACGGAGTGACAGACGAAAGACGATCTAAACGTAGATAATAATCTATGGATCTATAAAATATTATAAAAGCTAAAAGTCTATTTGATTGAGAAAAACTATCATAGATTAGTATGCGATTTAATCACGAATTTAATATATTCTGTAAACTGTGATACGATCATGTTGATATCGCAGTATAGATATAAAAGTAGTCACAATTTCATAGGCATTCTGGCATTCACAATCTTCCCACCAACTACTACAAAAAATGGACAAAGTAATGAAAAATCATAACGATTGATGCTATTGACGTAATAAATACGGTAAATACTTAATAACCACCACTCATCTGTCAACGATCTATAACGACCACTACCACCAGTCCACCACTGCCGTTTACTGCTGTCAATTGTCGAGATTGGCCTAGGCGCCTAACCCAGGTGTACTAGAAAAGTAGAAACTAGACAGTAAATACTACTTAAGTAATAACACGTCTACCTCTACATTCATGAAAGTGTGGCAGCGGACAGGTGAATTATTATATTAAAAAAATTACTAATTCGCTATAGCCTATATGCTACATGTCTTATTATTTTATATTATGATCAGTATTTAGTAGTCAGTTTTCAGTTACTCAATTCTGCTGCGAAGTGTGAATACGTATATTTGGATATCTTGAATCTTAAAGATTATTGTGCAAATTATAAGACAAATAACCTTCAGATTTGAAATTTTCCTCCATATAACAACAATAATATTATGTAAGTGTTATTAGTCTCTATATATAAATTTGTAACCAACAAATTCGTTCCAATTTATACAGGTTAAAATTATACATACATTTTGTTTAATGTTTTCAACTCGTCGGTAGTGTTCGTCTCATGGATGCAAAAAAATGAAAGATTTCACGTTAGTTAATTGTATTTTATATTATGTACATATAATATTTCTCCATTATACCATTTTTCTAGCAGATTCTACATTGTGACCTATAATGTGGGCACTAAATCTCCTAATCAATATTTAGCTGATTTATTACAATGGAATAATCGTAGTGAAAAACAATTACCAGATTTTTGTCTATTTGGGTAAGTAATAAATTGTTCTCTTGATATATTTATGTATATACAGTGTTGTAGTAGTAAAAATTGTTTTAAGTACATATATGTGTTAAATTTACAAGCAACAAGTACCTATATGTTTTCTTATACTATAATATTATCTAATAATTAATTTTTGAAAATTCTCATCTGTGTACTTTCATCCCGATGCACTACTACGTAAATGGTATATAAATGATTGATTTTAATTAAATTAATATCATTATACTTAGGCAATTATTGATAGGTACTCTTGTACCTAAACAATAAAAAAACAATATATCATTTCAATGACTTGTATAGGTAATGAATTTTTATTCACTAAGTTTATTTAAATATTATTATGATAAATAAATTTTCATTGTATTTTAAATAATGACAGAAAAACAACATTTTTTTTACTTTTAGATTCTGAGCGAAGAAAATAATGTATTGGTTTTTTTTTATTTTTTAAGTGTGAAGACACTTTTACTATCTGAAATAATGCTCTGATTTTCACTAATAGCATATGTTTTGGGTTGAAAAGTGGATGTTGTTGATACTTTATTTAGGTCATTTTTCAAATTTCTCAAAATTGACCCCATGCGTTAAAAAAATGAAAAAATGATGAAAAAACGGCAATATAATAAAATTGTATAATCAATACCCATATTATCTGACTGAACTTCGCTCAGAATCGTTTTTCGATTACAATGGTTTGCATCATTGCATTCAAATTCTAATTAAAATTAAACACTATGATTTGCGCACCTATATCCCTGTGGCAGGAGAATCCCTTCCCTTGCTTTTTTCTTTTATATATTATTATATATACATATAATATATATGTGGTATGTGTGTGTGTTTTATTATCTTTTTGAGGTATTTTACAGCAATGAAATTATAGTAGAACATGTATTCACACTATTGTAATTTATTACTTTTAAAAATGTATATATTAATAATTAATATGTAAATTTTTTGTCATATGTTATATTTGTACTTAATAATACTTATGGTAAAATTTGATATACTTGTTATTTTAATAAATGATAAATTATATAAAAACTTTATTTGAAAAATCTATAATTTAATTGTGAAATTTTATCAAACTATAGGTTTTTACATTTATCAATTTTTTTTATATCATTATAATTTATAATGATCAATTTTTAAATCCAAGGTTATCAATTTAAAGTATATCTTATATAAGAATCTCTAATTTTTTCATTTCTAGATGTAAATAATGAAAGTGATTCATATTAATAGTAATTTTAAGTATTATATTCATATTTAAATTAAAATTTTTTTTTATCAATATAATTTAAATAATTCATTAATGCTGTATATTTCTACTAAAAGCAAAAGCAAATTGTTTATCAATTTTCATAAAATAATGTAAATAAAAACTATGTTTTAGTAACATAATTCATATTTTGGTTATAAAAAATAAATTGTTGAAAATTTACTCGTGTTATTTAAGTTATTGACTATTATAATTAAGGCCAGTATAATTTCAATTACACATATTAAAGAAAAAACTACTTTGCTATCTGACAACTTAAACCAGGAACTTAAATTGAATAAAACCTGTTTTTCCTAAAAAAAAATATCTTAACATGAAATAATGTTCTATTACTATTTTCTTTTTATAATTTAATAATATAGTATTTATTGAGAATTGACATTATATAATTATTTGTAATTTGTCTATGTATTTATTATAGGTACCTATATTATAATATAATTTTACTTTTTATTAATCTAATAAAAAATATAAAATATAAATTATTATTAATTCAATAAAATAATTTTATTTTTATAAATAAAATAATATAACAATATAATATTAATGTATATATTGTATTATATATATTTTACGAGTAATGTGCAAGTACCATGGCTATAGATACTATCTATAGCCATGGCAAGTACATACTATCTATAATTATTAGATAAAGTAAAAAACAAAAACAGGCAATTTACTTTATCCGGATAATATGCACATTAACCACCAAGCTATGAATAAAGTAGGTAAATAATTAATTAAAAAACTATTACATTATTAACAATAATATATTATATTTTATTTATTTATACAGTCCAAAGTAAGATGACTCATGGAGATTTACAATTATACAATTTTTCTAAAAACATTTTGTTTTACAATAACATTTTTTAAACCTTTGATCACCAGTACAGTACCTATTAAGTATTTCCTATTCGCTGTGTCGTAAATTTGTTATTTATTTTACAAGTTTCCATAATATTAATGAAAACAAACAACTTTATTTTGTTCTAATTAAGCTAATGTTATTATATTTTAATATAAAAGAAACCAATACTAATCGATGGTCAGTTTTTTTTCAGTGATTGTTACATATATTGTTATTTTAATTCCTGCCTGATTACACTTATCTGTATGTGTTGAACTTGGACACCTGTGGATTATTAAAATTTGTTTCTTCAGAAATATTTATTAATGGTTCAGGTCATACATTCAATTGTTTTCTAGTATATAAAGTTGGGCAAGAGTGCAATCTTTATTTACCAATTCATCATATGTCATTTATATTAATATTATATATTCAGCTTATCAATCTGCAATAAATATTTATAATGGTTATTTTATCACAAATTGTATTTTACCCACTTAAAGGTAGATAATATATAAACTACCTGGTTTGTGTATGAAATAAACAATTTGTAAATTATATTTTTACTTTATCCAATAGGTCTGGGTAGTGTTCATATTAGCCAAATAATGTATACATTACCCATATTTCACACATTAATGTAACATATACATATAAAATCCATAAATTAACTTTTTTAAAAAAGAAAAAAGAAAAATAGTTTTGTTGTCATATATTATATTTTCTTAGTAGGTATTAATTGCAATTATAAATACAAATATTACTTTAAAAATCAATTATTAACAAAACTTATTTATTTATTACACAAACAATTAAAATTGAAAAGTATTCATAATATGATATAAAATTAATAATTTTATTTTCGTATAATTAACATATTATATATTATACATATAGCATATACATGTTTATTTGAATAAAAGTAATATAATTTTAAATAATAATTTAAATAATTTTAAATAACCTTCAGAGGTTAATAGAAAGCAGATATATTATAAAAATTTACTTTAAGATATTATTTCATATGTTACTCAATTTTTTAAATATTAGCACATTTTTATAATATAATATTAGCCTTGTAACTATTATTGTATTTAATTTATTCTATGTATATTTGTATATTTTCTTCATATACGAGGAAAAGTTAATTGAAATGTAAAATAAAATAGTTTATACAATTAATATATTACATTATATATTTTTTATTTATTTAATATTTCTACAAAGCGTGTAATAATTAGAAATTTGAAATTGTACAGAACTATTATAGGTAACTATAAACGAGTAATAAAATATAAATATAATAAAACTTAATTTAAAAATAAATAAATTATAAAACATATAGTATACAAAAATAATAATAATAAAAAAAAATAAAGATTTATTAGTAATTTTATAATTACTATAAACAATTATTTTATAAAATTAAAATTATACATCAAATTTATTTATTACCATTTACTACTGATGATTCAGGCTCCATTTCAATTTTCCCCTCATCTTCTAAATGGTCATCTAAAATAATTAAAATTTATACTTTATAGGTAAAATATATTACATAATAATATTTTATATAAATATAATTATAATTATTATCGTATGGCCGGACGCTCACTTGACAGAATTTCTAGCCATGTGTGGTAGGGGGGATGGTAGTAGTTGAGGCAGTAAGCTTGTATCTAGCAGTGGCGGTCACCCATCTGCTGTTGATGACTGAATACGGTGCTTATCACCTAGGTAGCTTTCCACGAATGTTACACCGACTACACCACGTGTCCCCATAATTACATACATTATTATAATAAAAAAACATATTGTATACAGAATTACAGAAGTCTAAAAACATTAAAAATTACATTTTTAGTTTATATTAAAATAGAAGTAACAGTAATATAAATAAACAATACAAAAATAGAATATTTTAAATATTTTTAATCAAAACTTACTTTGTGCATGTGAATCTAATTTTTTTGTTTGTCATTAAAATATTTCTGTTTTTTTCTTGTTTCCTTTTTCTTTTTGCTGCACCACTGAGGACTTTTGGTCTTGTCATTTTTTAAATGAGAACTTTATACTAGTATAACTTAATAAAAACTTATAAATTAATATGTATAACAAAACAATGTAAAATACAATGTGATGACAGTCTTATCTCGATTTTTCCTAGTATTTTTATATTGTTATTTATTATTTATTATTAAATATTATTGCATTTAAATCAACAATATATGTAACAAAACTTATAACTGTATAACTAAATTACAATAATATATATATATAATAAATTATAATTTTATTAAAGTTTGCACTTATATGTATATCTGACTTTTTTTTTTATAAATTTTTGTCCTACGAATAAAAATATTACAACCTTTAATTATTTTTTCTTTTGGCATAAATATTAATTATTATCCACTTGAGGGCCCCATAATGACTTTCTGGTTGGCCCACGTGGGGTGCAGTGCACCCTTGGTCCACCACTAGTTGCATCACTGAACACATCATTTTGTTTTTCAAATTTTAGGCTTCAAGAAGTCAAAGCTCAACCTCAAAACTTAATATTGGATTCAGTTTTTGATGACCCATGGACTGCAGCTCTTAGGTTTGTGATTGAAACATTATTTTGGTGTTGAGTCACTTATAGAATTTTATTTTTTTTTAAACAACTTAACGTAATTCAAAATATTCATAACTAATTATATCTTTATCACATAGGGATATTCTAAGTAACTTTGATTATGTAAAAATACGTACTGTAAAAATGGTTGGATTACTATTAAATGTCTTCTGTAAACGGAAACATGTAATCCTTTTAAAGGAAATGGAAATTTCAGAAACTCGTACTGGATTTTTGGGTTTTTGGGTAAATGTTATTATTATTTACAATATAATTATTAACATATTTATAATATTATTATTAAGCTATCATTAATATTTAGGGAAATAAAGGTGCAGTTAGTTTTAGTTTTAAAATTCATGATACTACAATATGTTGTGTTAATTGTCACTTTGCTGCACATGAAGAGTACCTAAAACATCGAATAAACAATTATCATACTATAGTTGAAAGTCAATATTTTGGTACATCTAAAAGAAAAATTTTGAATCATGAGTATGTAATTATGAAATACATGTTTAATTTAAAAATCTGTATTTTATTAATATATATATATATACATATTATGTATGTTAATTTTTTATAGCTATGTATTTTGGTTTGGAGATCTTAATTTTCGTTTAGATGATACCAAATTAAAATCAGCAGAAGAAATTGTTTGCACTATTAACAATGATGAATCACATAAGGCTGGGAATGAATTAATTGATTTGTGGGCGCAAGACGAGTTGCAATCAGTGATGTTAAAATCCAAAGCCTTTAAAGGTTTTTTTGAAATGTTGCCTACATTTCCACCAACTTACCGATTTGTTGTTGGTTCTGACCATTATGATCTTAAGTATGTTTTTACCAGGAAATTGTGTATGTATAGTGATATAATATATTTTTAGACGTCGCCCGGCGTGGACAGATCGTATTTTATACAAAACCATTCTATCATCAAACCAAAAATGTATTTTAGATGTACAGTCATATAAATGTATTGAGTCATTAAGATTGAGTGACCATAGACCAGTTTATAGTGAATCTCACATTCAGGTAATGTAATTTAAATATATTATTCAACATCGTTTTATCCAATATTTTTCATAGATATGTAGTATAAATTCAGTCAATCAATGTGTAATTTTCCAACCAATAAAAATGTGGCTTTTAGAAACAGAAAATGCAGTTAATTTGCAGATAATAGATTATATTCCTTGGGTAAATGATTGGATTGGAATATTCAATGTATGTTTAATCTCATATACCACAAAATATCTATAAAATCCATTAAAATAATAATTACTAATTCAAAATTTTTAAAAATTTTAATATATAATAAAAATTAAACTATATTATAATACTAGATATTAATTATTATTTTAGGAACAATTTACTAGTCTTGATGACTACTTATCTTACGTGTACTTACCATCAGAAACCGTTGATATCGAAGAATCAAATGATGAATATAGGCGATTTGATATGACATCTGCATGTAGAGTAAAATTCTTACCTGAAGCTTTTCCAGATGGTTCAAAAGGTATATGTTTAAAATTTTCTGAAACATCAGTGTTAAATCCTGGCACATATCGGTTAATATATTTTAGTAGTAGTAGTAATTCAATTCTTGGCATATCAAATTCATTTGTTGCATCCAAACAGAAATGCACAGAAACCGTGTCTCATGAATTTGGTTGGTGATATTATTTTTTTTGTATCAAAATGTTCTACTTAAAAAATAAAATTAATTTGTTAACTACCAATGCTCAATAAATTTTTATTGGAAAATTGTTTATAATTATATTTATTGCTTAATGCTGGGCCGACTAACAAACTGATGTTGGCTGTATTAATTTTATTGGTATCACCTTTTTTTACAATTCAATATTTGTACCGATATAAAACAAAATTCTGTATTCTTGTAAAAATATTTTTATAGTTGTGGTCAGTAATTCTATATTATCGATTGATAATATAATATATCAATTATTGGTTATTGGAAATCAATATCGGGTTTTTTTTAAGTATAAATTCTTGCATTTAAAAATATTCAAATTTTTAAATATAATGGAAATCTGTATTGGTAAAAAAACAATATCGGCCCAGCCATACTTATTATTAAACAGTAAACACTATTTGTTATAGTAAACATTTTGCTCATATAATTTGAATTGGTAACTGTGATTAAGGCTGGAATTATATTAATGTTTCTTGTTATTAATTATAAAGCTACGATTATAAAATAAAAATTAACATACCACTAATTGTGGATTAACAGGTTATTAATTACAGTATTATGAATTGCACATACATATAGAAATATATATATAACTCCAGTTTAAATAATTAAATTCAAGTTTTTGACTGTAATTTTATATTTATAAGAAAAATATTTAAATTATTTGTTATTTGTTGTTAATAATTTATACCATTAGAATCTTATAATTGTATTTAATTATATTAGTAAAAGTAATATTTGTTAAAAATTATATATTTTGTTTTCCAAAAATAAACCAGAAAAAAAAAAGAAATCGGTGAAATGTATATAATATTAATTTTAAATTATCATTTCTTTTAAATTAAAAATTGGATCTGTTGCACTAAAAATGATTGAAATGTGCAGATAAAAATATGAACAATTATGTATTTATAACTAAATGCATAATATATACAAAAATGTAAGAAAATAACAATTTCAGACGTAATTATAGGTGTGTATAAATAATTAGGCATTTAAATTTAAAATTAAGCTTTAATATATAATAATTAAATTTTAATTTATATTCCTTTTGTTCCTTAGTACAATCGAGAATTATATTAAAAGAGAATATTATTAAGTCTCTAGTATTACTTTTTTCTACAATTAAATAAAAATATTAGTCAATAATTATTAACAAGTTATTAGATTGTTAATTAATAAAATATTCTCTGAATATTATACGTACAAACAATAAGTTTAAAATGAAAAAAAAAAATGTAATATTTTACATACTAAATATGCTGTACTCTGAAAAAATATCATTTAATAACATTTGAATACACATTTTATAACTTAACATTTAATAATAATTAATTTAATTATAAGTTCTTCAGTTATTAAATCATGTAAAGCAGGGATTTTTAACTGGCTTTTTAAAACAAACCACTTTAAAGTATAAAGTATTATTTAATACTTTTATCTTAATAATTAAAAAAAAATAAATAAATTATGACATTTATAAAATAAGACCTTATTGTACTTGATTTAAAAAAAATACTGAATAAATTTTAATCGCTCTGTATGACACAAAGTGACTATTAGCATATTCTTTAAATCATAAGGCTCTGATTGAGAACTCCTGGAGCATATTTATTGAATGATATCCGTTTTTAACAACACATTTATCACTTAAATGATGGGTACGGGATAAAATTATGACTTGGATAAGTTAGTTTTTTTCAATTTATTGGAAAATAACATTTTTAAGAAATATAAATAAAAACTTTAATTTTTAGTTAAAAAAAGAAAAAAACAAATACAATTTTATACTAAAAAAAAATGGTATAGGAAGAAAATTATAAATTATTATGTAGAAACAATCTACAACTATTTACATATATAATAATAAATAAAATAAAATATTTAATTAATACAATTAAATATTAAATTATTTGTTTAAAATTATAATTACAAAAAACAAACAAAACAAAACAATGAGCTTTTATTTTCAACATGGTAATTATACAATAATATATTCATGTGTTCACGAATAATAACGAACAGCAAAAAAATAAAAAATAAATATTAAATAATATTAATATGAGTAGGGGCACTTGGGGAATGTAAAAGCAGAAGTAATAAATTAATTAGTACTTTCTATTATGTTTATTATGTGTGTATATACACATTAAATAATTTATTGCATATTAATATTGCACATAATTACTATGTGGACGGAAAAAAGCTTTTCATGGAAATAAGAATATTCTAATTTTATCATAATTAAGAATTTTTTTTTGTCTCCAAATAAAAAAAATTTTAATACATTTTAGTATTTAAATAATTTTGTTTAAATAATAAAATATATTTAATTTACTAATATACATGTATTTAAAACTTTATTTTTATCTAAACAAGAAACATGATTAACAGACAATCCCCTGTTGTTTTAACTTGTCATTTACATTATAATACGTATACAAATTCTGTTTCATATGATTATGAAAATAAGTAACATTCAGGGTCGATGGAACCTGTAAAAACAAAGTTAATATATTTAATTTATAATTATAAATAAAATATAAAATTAAAATAATTTTTTTTAGAATATAATATGTTAAATATTTTTTCTACAAGACAGATTGATTATTAATAAAATTTAAATTTTATAGTTCTTTTTGGTATGGAATACTGGAATGTCATATAAAGATAATTCATATTATATACTGGGCTGATATACTAACCAATATTCAATATTAGCTGATTTTGGCAATATCTGTTTTATTGGTATTGTTATTTTTTTACAATTCTATATTTGAACCAATATAAAAAAATCTATATTCTTATAAACTTGTAAAATTATTTTTATGGTAGAGGTCATAAATTCTATTGTTATCAGTTGATAATATGATAAACAAGAACCAGAGTTTAAATTGATATAGTGCTATTTAAATTTGATTGATACCTTGATAAGTTACAAATCGCTAATAGTTGTTTTTGTGTAGGTACATTTTTTTATTTTTATTAATGTTAATGTTATAAATGTTTATATGCTATGAAATTTTTCAATGACTGTCTACTAATAAGTTAAAAAAATTCAGTTTTTTAAATATATCGGTTATCGGTAAAAAATATCTAATATATGTATAGTGTATACATTTAAATAAATGCATTTTATATTATTTTAATTGCAATAAACACAAATTTCTTGTTTTTTTTTTTTGTCAATTTTAAAGAATTTAAAAAAAAAAGAAATAGATGAAATGTTTGTGTGTCATCAAAATTATTTTAATAATAAAGTCTATTTTAATTTTAATGCATTGTAGTAATAATTTGTTTTTTTTTATTTTATTGGAATACAATAATATTAATATTATGTTTTGCCTATTTATTATTATATTTAAATTAAATAATTGTTTTTGATTTTTTGGCAATTATAAATGCGTTTATGATTTATTTTACTACAAAATCCAAACCCTAATTTTACAATATAATATAAATAAGCATTATTATATTTTAACTATTTCTAAATTTTCTCATACTACATGAAATAAGATACAAGAAAAAACTTTATACGAGGGGCAATTAAAAAGTAAGTTGCATTTTTCCATATTTTTTGTTCTGGTGAATATTTTTTGTTGAAACTTTGGGGTAACACTCTACACATTATACTTTCAACGTATGAATTCCTAAATTGATAGTTAGTCGTTAAGCTTATCAGTAACAAGTTGACAATCATGGCTACTGCTACTATTACGTCGTCCAAAATTGAAATTCTAGCAGTTATTAGATTTTTATGGTTAAAATATTATAAACTAGTACAAATACATGGGGAGGTGTGTGAAGTTTATGGTGATTAAACAATTTCAAGATAATATGCAGTTGAAAAGTGGTGCAATATGTTTAAAAATGGCCGAACAGATATCAATGATGATTACCGTGCTGGGAGACCGTCCACAGCACGGTAATCATCATTGATATCCGTTTGGCCATTTTTAAACATATTGCACCACTTTTCAACTGCGAAATTGTTTTATCACCATAAACTTCACATACCTCCGACCTCCCCGTGTATTTGTACTGGTTTATTATTTTTTAACCATACAAATTTAATAACTGCACGAATTTCAATTTTGGACGACGTAATAGTAGCAGTAGCCATGATTGTCAACTTGTTACTGATAAGCTTAAAGACTATCAATTTAGGAATTAATACGTTGAAAGTATAATGTGTAGAGTGTTACCCCAAAGTTTTAACAAAAAATATTCACCAGGACAAAAAATATGGCAAAATGCAACTTACTTTTTGATTGCCCCTCGTATAAATAATACATTACAAAATACAAAATTATCAAATATATTAGAAAGAAATATTTTTTTAATATCTATAAGTATTGTATATTTTGGTAACAAAATATGCACTTCAATAATTAAAAATAAGAATATAATTAAAATCAAAACAAAGTTTTTTTTACCTGGTCAAGTGTTTACTTTCTTGATGAACTTCCATTTCTGAGCTTTTAAATTCATTAAGTTCTTTTCGAATGGCTGCTTTGTCTTTGGTTGTTAACCTTGTCCATGGTTTATCTGCTCGTCGATCATAGTCATGAGCTTGAGTAACTTCAATGTAATCATTAAATCGAATAATCTAAACATTTAAATATTTGTTTAACATTATATTAATTATACATAGTAGAAATAACGAATAAAAATAATTAGATAATAATACCTTCTTTTCTTTTAACTCATCTACGGTTGGTCTAAAGCTTAATTTTCTTAATAACATGCGTTTTTTTTCTTCTTTTAATTTTTTTTCTTCTGCAGCTGTTTGTTCTAAATTTTATATTATAAATTAGATTTTAGAACAATTTATATATATATAAAAAATATTTTACTTTTCAGTATGTTTCTTTCTTCCAATTCTTCCTGTGTTGGTCTCATACTTAAACGCCTAAAAAATATTCACAATGTATTAATTTTATTTCATTGTAAAAATTATAATATTAATAATTGGAAGAAAATTGAATGCACATAAACATAATTATTATAAAATATTAACACTAACCTAATTAGACGTGCACCAATAACTTCTTTTGTTTCTTGTCGCTCTTTTTCACTTTGAATTTGAAGAATATTGCGATTTATAAGTTCTTGTCTATCTGGACGCAGAGCTAATTTAATAGCAAGGCTATCTTTTCTTGCAATTTTCTCGGCCAATCGATCTATTAAATTAAATAACAATTATACAAATACAATTAATGAATCACTACAAAAAAGTAAATGGTTTTAAAGACAATTTGAATAACTTACTATCTAAATTATCATCTCTATATAATATAGGACCATCACCTGAACTATCATCATCACTGGACTCATTAGGTCTAGTATTTTCTTTGTTTTCTAGTAATGAACAAGGTAATGAAATTCCAAACACTACTGGACGATTAGCACCACTGTTATAACAATAAAAATAATTATATTATACATATATAAAAAAAAAAATAACTAGATACAAATTTAAGGAGTTAATTTAATTTACCAAAAACGAATCCTGGGCTTCAGTGGAGCCCTTTTGCTATGCAGCGATAAACAAATTTAAAAAAATAAACAAATAACAACTAGTGAAAATAAGAGCCAATAAGATTGCCAAATAATTGGCAAAGAATTAACTAAATTTTTCTTTCTTTAACCTCGGCTATTGCAAATTGTTTTTATTATATTATTTTAATTAATACTATTTTCATTTTTGTATTTAATTATTAACATACTTGAGCAATTGTGAAGACTCCTGTTGATTAGGTGTTGATGGTTTTTTCAACGCAGACTTAAGAGGTTGTGCATTAAGAATAGGTTCTTTAGCAGGAATCTGTTCTATATTATTAGGAAAATTGTGACGATTTCTTACTCTAAATCCATTAGAGTCATTATCATCATCTACTTCTTCTTCATCATCATCATCATCTTCCTCTTCTTCGTCATAATCATCATCATCATATTCATCTTCATTATTTGCCAATTCCATCTCTTCTTCGTTGTCATCATTGATACGATGATTTTGACGATCATTATCTAATTAAACAAAATAATATAAAAATATATTATATTATTTTATAAATTATAATTATATTACGTTGGTATAAATATGATTGTTGAGCTGGTGAACTAAACATTGCTGGTGGAGGAATAGGACCAACTTCAGAAACTGGTATAGGAGGTTCAGGTAATTCAGAAAGCATTAATGAAGACTGTCCAGGGTGATTATTATACATAACCCTAGAGTTGGAATGATAATAGCCTGATCTAACACCACTGACCATCTGTGACATGTTCTGTCCTGGAATAATCATTAATGATGTTCTATCACAATTTAATTTGGGTGATTCACAACCTATAAATAAAAAATAAAATTTTATTTGTAATCATATATTCTTCATGGCTTCTCATTTTATAAAGAATCTATATTAAATGAAGTATTTTATTCATAATTACCTGATGGCAAAAGTGAATTGGAAGGTCTAGTTGGTGATTGAATTGATCCTGTTAATAATGACTGATTTGGTGCATGATAACAGAACAAACGTCTGGTAAGTGTCCCACCTGGACCAGTAAGTGAATTAGGTCTTTCAGGTTTGGAGCTACTAGGCTGTTCAACAACATGTTGCTGTTGCTCAAAACTTAATTCTACTGACTCACTATGGCCTTGCACTGTTTCAGTCTTATTATCTTTATTCAATTCTGAAAAAAAAAATTATTACAGACACAATTATTCTCATTGTAATTCAAGGAATTAATTGTAGTATTTAAAAATAAATTTGATTAATTTTATTAGTTATAATATTATAAATTAATTTAAAAAATTACATTGTTTTAGATTTTGAGCAAAGCGAAAAATGCATTGGTTTTACAATGATATTTGTCTTTTACTACCAGAAAATCCGAAATAAAGCCCCGATTTTAACGAATAGCATATGTTTCCGGGTGTAAAATGGATGTAGTTGGTAATTCATTCAGGTCATTTTTCTTAAAATTGAACATATGCCAAAGAAAAAACTAAACAATTTTTCACGAAAATTGAAATTTTGACGAATTCGATTACAATAATTCCCGATAACTCGGGCAATTTTTAAGTTAGAGACTTAAAATTTTTATTGGTTATTCACATAGACATTATATACATGTGATTAAATTTTAAAACCATTACGTTAATTTTTCTACAAAATTTAAGACTGAATATTTTGTAAAATTTTCGTTTTAATGTATAAAATGATGATAAAATTGTCAATTTTGGGCATAAGTCTGAAAATTTTACTTAACATCATATAAAAATATTAGAAAAATCCCAAGTCTTAATATTTTTATAGCTGTTTAAAGTTGATATTTTTAGGTTAAACGAAAAACTTAGAATCCATACAAGTATTCTTCTTATTATTTCTCAACACTTACAATAAAAATTATTAAAAAAAGCCCAAAAATTTTAGAAATTTTTTAAAATTTTATTGAAGCATACTGATATAATCGTATATCTTAACATAATTCAATTATTAGAAAAATCAGAAGTCTTAATTTTTTATAGGTGTTTACAGTTGAAATTTATATAAAATCTTCTTGTTATATTTAAATATTTTACAATAATGTTAAAACCGAGAATTTTAAAAAATATTCAAAGTTCTATATTTTGTAGAAAAATTAACGTAACTGTTTCAAAATTTTATCTTATATAAATAGTATTTATGTGAATACTCATTAAAATTTTCACGTCTTTAAGTTCAAAATTGACCCAGTTATTGTGAAATATTGAAATTGAATTTGTCGAAATTTCAGTTTTCGTGAAAAACACCGTTTTTTCGATCGCATAGGACAATTTTGAGAAATTCGAAAAATGATCTAAACAAAGAATCAACTGCATCCACTTTCAAACGGAAACATATGCTATTCGTGAAAATCGGAGCATTATATTTCGGGTAGTAAAACTCGTAAAAGTGTATACATAGGTACATAAAAAAAAGACTTAGCATTCTAAAATGAAGATTTTTTATGAGATTTTTGCTTTGCTCAAAATCTAAAACTACACATTTCAAATTATAATAAATACTTTTCAATTTTTAATTATTTTTACGTATTTAAAATGATAAATTTTTTTTTTCGTAATTTTCGATTATTCTTTAACTGATAAAATTATTTGCATGATGATACATTGATTATAAGTATACAGTATACCTAAATGCTATTATATAATTTATATGTTGTATCACAAATTGCATTATTATAAAAATACAACAATTGTTTGATTGTGTATTTTATGTTATAAAATAATATTAATTATATCATACATATTACATTTATACTAAAAGGTATCGTAAGAACATAATGTTTATCTGTAATATAGAATATAATATTATGAAATAGGTATATAAAAAACGTAAATATTACGTTTTTTTTTATGTATATACAATTGCGGCGCGCCGCCAACAAGCAGCAAACGGTGTATATAGTATATACTATTATAATGCGCCACATAAAATATTACAACACACGGATAAAGTGTGCCTCTTACATGTTAAAAATACAAAAAAAAAAAAAAATAATAAAAAAAATAAATAAAAATATAAATAAATAAATAAATAAATAAATAAATAAATAATAATAATAAAAAATAATGAAACCTTATTTATTTAAAATTTTGTCAACTATATTTTTGTATAGCGGTATTTTCAAGATAAACTAAATATTTCAAAGATAATTTTTAAAAAACTGAATTGCACATAAAATACATGGCTGATAATTCCGAACCTCCAAGCGATATAGACTTTTTTTTTTTGGTGAATCTTAAGGCTATGACCAAACTTTCTGCAAAGTTTCAAAATTTTCCAATATACTTCTAATAATCGTTAAATGACTGGACTATTAAGAGTACGACACATTGTATTTTCATTATAATATAGGTATAATATTTAAATATTACACTTAAATCAATGTCAATATAAATCAACTGAAACTATTGAATACAAATCAATAATTATAGAATTTATATCATATTAATATTAATTAACAAAAGACGAGCATCAGACTCCTGCCGCATGGGATACAAGTGTGCAAATCATAGTGTTTAATTTTAATTAGAGTTTGAATTCAATTATAAACCATTGCATTCGAAAAACTATTCTGAGCGAAGTTCAGTCAGATAATGAAGGGATTGATTAAAATTTTGACATTTTTTATGAAATATTTAAAACGCAAAATTTTATCACACATATAGGAACTACATAGGTAATGTACACATATAGTACATAAATGAACACCCTATACAATTTTCTACCCTTTTACTTCAGAATTGCCCGAGTTATCGTCAAATATTGAAATCGAATTCGTCGAAATTTCAGTTTTCTTGAAAAATGCTGTTTTTTCGTCATTTTTCTCCCACATAGGGACAATTTAGAAAAATTCAAAAAATGACATAAATAAAGTACCAACTACATCCAATTTTCTATTGAAAACCTATACTATTCGTAAATATCGGAGCATTATTTCTGGTCGAAAAAATGTCTTCATACATAAAAATAAGAAAAATTCATATAAATACTTTAAATATTGATTTCACTGAAATTTCAATTTTAAATACTTATAAAAAAAAATTGAACCTTCCTTGGAATTTTTCTAATATTTTGATATCATATTAAGTTATATATCAGTAACGTTAGTACTGAAGTTATTCAGTAAAATTTTCAGACCATGAAACCCAAAACTTCCAATTGGAAATTAAAATTTTATTAAATATCATTATATACATAAAAACGAGAAATTTACAAAATATTCTAAGTCTTATATTTTGTAGAAAAATTAACCAAACGGTTCCAAAATTTTATTACACACATATATAGTAACTATGTGAACACACAATCAAATTTTCACGTTAGGTTAAAAAAAAAATTGCATGAATTATCGTTAAATATAGAAATTGAATTCATTGAAATTTCAGTTTTCGTGAAAAATGCCGTTTATTCGTCATTTTTTGGTCGTTTTTTCTACCATTTAGGGTCAATTTTGAGAAATTCAAAAAATGACCTAAATAAAGTACCAACTACATTCCACTCTCCAACCGGAAACATTTGCTATTCGTGAAAATCGGAGCATTATTTCGAGTAATAAAAGTGTAAGTGTCTACAAAATAAAAATAAAAAATAATAAAAAAAAAAAAAATAACCACAAATCATTGTAAAACCAATACATTCTCCGCTTCACTCAGAATCTAAAATAAAATAGTACACATGTAACGGATTATAATAAATCCTCATACAAAAGGACTACGTAAATAACTAATGTTATTTTAATAAATGTTCTAAAATTAGATAGGTACACATTCCATTTTATCATAGATACTTAAATGAACCAGAAAATTATGTAATCTATAGTCAAACAAGTTACCAATGCCAAATATATTATATTTGTAAAATACCATCATTTATTAAGACTGTTAAAAAACATATCAATTATTAATTTAAGCTGAATAAGAAATTCAAAACACAAAAATAAATATTTATGATTTCATATATCTTAAAAATCATAAATTATTGATTATCATTATTTTATTATTTTACTCCAAATTATATATAAAAAAATTAATTATTTGATCTATATTTAATTTACTATTTTTTAAATAATATTAAAACAATTATTAAGCTAAATAATAGAACAAACATTTAAATTTTTTAAAAACATAATTATTTAATATTTTAACCTACCTACATGAAAAGCTCTACCTATAAATTAACATCTGTTTATGTTAGGTATTTAAATTAATTATCTTATCTTATTTACTTAAATTTTATCTCGCTCTGCCTTAATATTTAAATTTAATTTATATTATTATACAAATAGTTTTGAAATTTAATATATTAAAACACAAATATTGCTTTAAAAAAGTAAATATGAGTTATTATAAAATAATAAATTATTAAATAGTGTTCATTATTAGTTAATTATAATTTACTAGATAATTGTTAATTGTTATAATTATAATTTTTAAATGCAATTATTATTTAATATCAAAACACAAAAACTACATATTTTAACTTTTCATTGAATTAGTTATAGAAATTAAGATAGGACAAAATAACAATAAATGAGGTTGTACTCGTAATTTATAAATTCAGATGATCCTTGTTTGGTTTATATAAATAATTATCAGTAAACAATAAAAAATCCAGAAAACAATTTATTAATAAAAATAATATTGTCATAAATTAAAAAAAATAATTAAAAATTTTAAAATATATATATTTAGTGTATAATATGTTTACAAAGATTAACCTAATGAGTACCATGAATACTGAGAAAAATTTATATGTAACATAAAAAATAAAACTGAAATAGCGTAATATATGTTATATATGTGTATAGAAATATATATTAAATATTTTAGTTCGTAATTCGTAAAACAATTCGGATATTTTATTCGTATTTTTTTTTTTTTTTTTTTACACTTTTTATTGGCAGTTTGAATAAATAATGCGCATATATTATCAGTTTATATTGGTTTATTTTGCATATAATATATTTATGATACTCATAAATAATAATAATAAGCCGCGATATAACTATCACTAATGCATAGACTTTAACTTTAGATGTAGGATGTAAATTAAAACCTTCAATGTTTTTAAATATTTAATTCATTTTAAATAATGAACTATTTAAAAATATTAATATTAAAAAATTTAAATTCTTCCAAAATATTTCGGAATTTATTAGTTAACAATACATTATATTACCTGCCATTTTCTCAATTAATGCATCAGGCAACGGTGGAGTTGACATCATATTTCTCATAGTGCGCGCGTCAATAAGTGTCCCATATCTATCTAAAGGAAATCCTGTCCGTGTCCTAGGTCTATAAGCTACGTTTTTGTTAACCACCGAAGTCATATTTCTAACAGAAACGCGTGTTTATATTATATTATTTATTATACAATATACATTATATCGTGGAAAAATAATTGTTCAAAATATATGATAAAAATTATTAAATAATGAATACCTATATAAAATACATATGTACGTATATTGTAAATGTATTATTGTTACTTAATCAATGAGTAATAATTAATATTAGTACACTGTAAAATGTCTTTGCGCGGTAGCGATTGATTACGACGACTGATATATATCAACTAACATTTTATTCTTTAATTGCATCATATGAATGTGATACGAAGATATTTTAGCGCCACAAGTCACCTAGCACCCGCCCGTTAAATAACGTACTAGCATAATCACCAGCATGATTGTAATTATAATATATAATATTAAATATTACACTTAAGTAACCTTCGGACATAAGCGCCACCTATTACTAAATATAACTCTAATACACATAAGTTCACTCATTAATGTTACTAAAAAATAGTATTAATTTCTTATTTTACAATATTAACAAATAACAAAAAAAATTCAGACGTTATCATCACACAAACATATTATCATAATTTAGGATATATTATCATAGATCAAGAACACAGTGTGCATATAGACATGGATATTTTTTATATTGTTATTGTAATCTTTAGGCTTTATAATTATTATATATATATGTTTTATAGTGACACATCAATTGATTAATCGGCGACGTACGCCGTGTAGACGTATATAATAAAATAACACGGTAAAATTTCTAAAAATAAACAAGTGGCAATTTATTATTTGCGTGGTCACTGGTCACGCTACGCCGCGTTTTAGCGATTTCAACGTAAACGCTAAAAATTGCTCAGCCGCAAGTTGTACGCGTGGTGACGTATACACACGCGTCACGGGTATATCAAAACACAAAATTCCACAAAGCTGAAAGTATAAAATTGTTTGATAATTTTGTTCGACATTTTATGACTTCCGAACTATTTTGGATACTACATTAATATTGTTTACGTGTTTAGAAAAAATGATTTGAAAAATGTTAATTTATATTTTATACATTATACGCGTATTACCTATATGTGTAATATGAAATAACGAATATACAATGTTATTTTAATTTCAATATTGTTATTTCACCTTAATAACTAAAAGTTTATTATAGGTAGGTACCCAATTATAATAATATTAATAATTATATTAACTTTTAAACTAAAATTGAGCACTTAAGAATATTTTACTTTTTTACTAAAAATTATTAACGTCTAAATATAAATAAACGTACGTTATGTAGATAATTATTATACTTCTAAAATTAAAATTGTATAGGTAATTTTAATTAGGTATATACAAGTATAACAATAATATAAATGTTAGTATAAAATATTATATTATAATTTATACTAATATAACCCAACAATATAAATGCAAATCGCATTTATATATTTATAATTAGACCCCCAATTTATAAACGCAATCCTTTCTCAGTTTTATCCTACACATTTACAATTTACTATAATGACTTAAGCTTCCCAATTATTTTCAACCTATTTGCCCTTAAGGGGATTCGAAGCGTCAATTTTCTTTCTCTGTCTAACACACATAAAAGATAGGGATTTAGACATTTTCTATTACCAAACGTTACGATCGATCTAGTTATGTGATAAGGGATCTGAAAACGGATTTGAATTCGTTAGAAAGTCCACTATAGATCGACTTTCTCACTTTTTTGAAATTTTCTTCTCATTGTTGTTGAAACAAATATTATTTAAAAATTTATAAATATTCAATTTTCGAAGAATTTAGGACAAAAAAGTGAAAAAATTGGGAAAGTCGATCTAAAGTAGATTTACTAACAAATTCAAATCCGTTTCCAGATCCCTTATCGCATAACTAGATCGATCGTAAGGTTGGAAGTAGAAAAAGTCTAAATCCCTATCTTTTATGTGTGTTAGACAGAGAAAGAAAATCGACGCCTCGAATCACTTTAATCACAATATCATCTACCGTAAAATAAAATATTATATCATAATTATTAATTTTCATATAAATATAATATACTAATAATATAAAATTATTATTCAGAGACAATAATAATTTATAGTGAATTCGTGTATAAACTCCATAAAAATTGTTATACTTACTCGTATTTAACAATACATTAATATAGAAAGTATAAATAATAAACACCGTACATTTTAATATTGAATATCACTGAGAATCTGAGATAATAAAACAAGTACCTAATATAAAATAAATAATATATTGAATTTACGTATTAAGTAATAAAGTAGCAGTAGGTATATTTAAAAATTTAAATTTAAACAGAAATTGTAAAATTAAAAAATATGGTATACAATAAACAAAATGTAAAATTGAGGTCTTGACTACTGACCAAGGTCACTGCTAAATCATTTGGCAATTGACGCATGAAAGAAATAGACAGCATATTATCATCACACTACCGTAATAATTACATTAATTTAAACGCCTACTAAACATACCAACTAAATGATAATGCAGAAAATTTATAAAATAAACACAATATATATCATTAATCATTATTAAATATAAGGGTAAATGTATAATGATTAATGAAAATTGCACTGTGAAATAGTAAATTGACAATTTATTAAAATATACCAAATATACGTAATTAATTTAAAAAAATATTCTTTATAAGTAATAAAAAAAAAAGATTGTAATTGGTAATGTTGAGAATTAAAAATTATCCAGAAAACAAACTTTAATATCATTACCTATATAATTAATCTCAAAGAAAATAAAATTTACTTTACTTTAAATTTACTTCATCAAAAGTGAAATTTGAAAATATTTTTATGATTTTAGATTCTGAGCGAAGCGAAGAATGTATTGGTATTGGTGTAACATGATGTGTGATATCTTTTTTTTTCTTTTATGTCTGATGTCTGAAAACACTTTTACGACCAGAAATAATACTCCGATTTTCACGAATAGCATATGTTTCCGGTTGGAAAGTGGATGTAGTTGGTACTTTATTTCGGTACATTTTACGAATTTCTCAAAATTAACCCTAATTGGTAGAAAAAACGATGAAAACACGGTATTTTTTACGAAAACTGAAATTTCGACGAATTCAATTTCTAAGCTGTTTTAACTTGAAATTTCAGTAAAATCAATATTTAAATTATTTATATGTATTTTTCTTATTACATTACAATATTGTACAATAATGTTAAATAAAATTGACAAATATTTTTTAAAAATTTTGAAAATTTAATTTAAGCTGAAATACATTTTACTTAACTCAGTTCCAATTAATTGTGAATTATTACATTTACGATTATTTTTAATAGCCGTTTAAATTATCAAAAAGATTAGCTGATACTCCTGCCGCATGGTATACAGGCGTGGAAATCATAGCGTTTAATTTTAATTAGAATTTGAATACAATGATAAACCATTGCATTTGGAAAAACTATTTTGAGCGAAGATATGTCAGATATAGTCATTTAGGTGACGAGGGATTTTATGAGGATTTATTTAGAACTTTATTTAGACTTGAAAATTGTATAATGTGTTCATTTATGTATTATAAGTGTGATTAAAATTTGCGTTTTAAATATTTAATAAAAAATGTCAAAATTTTACAAAATACCTACATTATCTGACTGATCTTCGCTCAGAATCGTTTTTTTGAATGCAATGGTTTATCATTGATAGATATGAAGATATGCTATTCGTGAAAAGTAGAGCATTATTTCGGGTAAAAATTATTTGTACGAGTATATTGTAAAATTATATACAATTACAATAATTATTCATGATTTTATGTTTACATTATAGCCCAGATATAAGACAGTGTAAACAATAAAACAGAAGGCAAAATTAAAATCACAAGGTACCAATTTTAATTTTACCAACTGTGATTTAAGTTATAATATCAAAATACATATTTATAATAATTTTGACTTCTATCAAATATAAGTTATGAAAATTCATCTTCAAAATTATTTTTGTAAGTTATAGTTTTAAAATATCAATATAAATAATTTTTAAATATTCTTGTACAACTATTAGATTATAATGCAATTAATTAATGACAAATAAATCTAAAACTGTATCATTTGTAATTTTATATAAATGTTATACTTAGCATAAATCAAATACTATTTTTACAAAAAATTGCAGAGAAATTAACGTTTTAGATTCTGAGCGAAGCGAAGAATGTATTGGTTTTACAATGATGTGTGATTTTTTTTTTTTTTGTTTTTTTTTTTTTATTCTGTAAACATTTTTACTACCCGAAATAATGCTCCGATTAACACGAATAGGGTAGGGTATGTTTCCGATAGCAAAGTGGATCTAGTTGGTACTTTAATTAGGTCATTTTTCGAATTTCTCAAAATTGACCCTAAGCGGTAGAAAAAACTTCAAAAAAATGACGTAAAAACTGCATTTTTCACGAAAAATGAAATTTTGACGAATTCGATTTCTATATTTCTCGAAACTCGGGCAATTTTTAAGATAGAGACCTGAAATTTTTTTTGGGTGTTCACATAGCTACTATATATATGTAGTATAATTTTGGAACCGTTATGTTAATTTTCCTACAAAATATTGGACTTTGAATATTTCGTAAAATTCTCGTTTTTACGTATATGTTTGATAAAATTGGCAATTTTGGGTATTTAGGTCTGAAAATTTTACTGAAGTATACTTACATATTATTTAACATCATACTAAAATATTATAAAAATCCCAAGTCACAATTTTTTTTTATATCTGTTTTAAGTTGATATTTTTAGTAAAACGGAAATCTTTGAATCCATACGTATAAATAAATATTCTGAAAACACTTTTACTACCCGAAATAATGCTTAGATTTTCACGAATAGCGAGTTTCAGATGTAAAAGTGCGTGTAGATGGTACTTTATTTAGGTCATTTTTCGAATTTTTCAAAATTGACTATAAGCGGTAGAAAAAACTTCGAAAAAATGACGAAAAAACGGCATTTTCCACGAAAAATGAAATTTTGACAAATTCAATTTCTATATTTCTCGATAACTCGAGCAATTTTTTGGATGCTCACATAGCTATTATATAAATGTAGTAAAATTTTGGAACCGTTACATTAATTTTTCTACAAAATATTGGACTTTGAATATTTCGTAAAATTATCGTTTTTACGTATATAATGTTTGATAAAATTGACAATTTTTTGTATTAGGGTTTGAAAATTTTACTGAAGGATACTTACATATTACTTGATATCATACTAAAATATTATAAAAATCCCTAATCTCAATTTTTTTTTATAGCTGTTTTAAGTTGATATTTTTAGTTCAAACGAAAATTACAAATATGTTATTATATACGAGATAGATTAGAAGTTAAATTATATTTTTGGAAATACTAATAATGTATATTTTACACGATTACGCAGTCTTCTTATAACTACTTATTACGTTAAATGGACTACGCAATACGCACTTATATGTTCATCAATTATATTTTTTAATTCATTAAAAAAAAAAATGTATTTTTCTTAAAAACCAAATTTATTATTAAAACTATGACGGATTAAATATATATAACATACCCCTGTGAAAACAAGAACACTTCATTATATATCCCATCATTGAACGTTTTGGAAGTATTTTGTTTAGGCAACATGAATAATTTTCTCCGAAATAATCTTATTGAGTTTAAATATTTCATTAAAAAAAAACGGGCAATATTGTTTGTATATTTTAAAATGTGACCTTTACAAATCGTTTCAGTATACTGTTAAAAGCTCATAAAAAATAAATTGACTAGCGACAAGACGGTAACGGCTACATATACGGGTCACGTCACATGATGTTTAAAAACTTAACTACTCACTACCGTTACCGTGGATATACGATTTGAGGGGACCCATGGCATAGTTGAGAATGCACGGAATAACATTACTTTTTCCTGTGTGTAATAATTCATTTCCGCTTTACCTAAAAACTCATTCAGGGTAGCCAACTCAATAATATTTACTATGCAATTATTATATTATAAGTATGGGAAATGTCTAAATACCTAAGGTAATGTAAAGTAGGAACATACAAGTACTAAATTACTAGGTAAGGTAAGTATTTTTATCTCAACTTAACTTATTTGAAAATCAATCATATAAATTTTATAAAGTAAATCTACATTTTACACATTTGTATTTATTACACAAATTAGACTATAATAATCAATATAGTGAAAATAATTTTATTTAACCTACTCACTTCATATAATGACATTCATTTTATGTAGAGGTATATTATTAAAATTACATTAAATAAATAATAGCTGTATGGAGTTTATGAGAAAATTAAATGGATTGAGCAGATGCAACATAAATTATAATTTTTTTGAAAAACCTTTTCAATATTTAAAATCATCACTTAAACAAACATAATATTATATTATTTCTTATAAAATTAATAGTAGCAAATTTTTATTCTATAGAAATCTGTTTTTAAATTGATTATATATTATACATATATTGTATATTTATAACTCATAAATAATAATTACAAATTTACAATAACAATAACATACTCGTATAGTATAAATTATAATTAATGAATAATAATTTTAAAATTTTAATAGAAGTTTATTTTTATTTATAAATGAATACATACTCGCAAATTCTAAATTAAGATAAAGATAGATAAAATAAACATTATATATAAAAAAACGAGAAGTTTACAAGTATTCAAAGTTCTATATTTTGTAGAAAAATTAACCAAACGATTCAAAAATTTTACTACATATATTTTGTAGCTATGTGAACACCCAAAATAATTTTCAAGTCCCTAACTTCAAAATTGCTCGAGTCATCGTGAAATATTGAAATCGAATTCGTCAAAATTTCAGTTATCGTGAAAAATGCTGTTTTTTTTTACCGCTTAGGGTCAATTTTGATAAATTTGAAAAATAACCTAAGTAAAATACCAATTACATCTACTTTCCAACCGGAAACATATGCTATTCGTGAAAATCGGATCATTATTTCAGGTGGTAAGTGTTTTCAGACAGAAAAAAAAAAGACGCACATCATTGTAAAACCAATACATTCTTCGCTTCTCTCAGAATCTAAAATGAGAAAAGTATACGTATTATTTATTTATTTATTTTTTTTTTTTTTGAACTTAGCACCCCCATTTAAAGTTTTTGGCATTTTCTGGACCTGTTTTATAATTAAAAAAAAAACAAACTTTTTAAACAAACAATCTGTAACTAGTTTCCAAAAAATTTAGTAGGATTTATTAGAGATTCTTAGATTAGTCTGAAAAATTTATTATAATTTATATAATTAATAATAAAAATTTTAACTTTAATTTTAATATTTACTATACTTTATTTTTAATATTATTTCTATTATTTAATTTATACAAAAATGTTTACTTACCATTAACAAATTGATTTGAATATCTGTTTTGTTGCTGTTGAAAAAGCATTGACGAACCAATAGTAGGTGTGAAGGTAACACAAGTAGTTGAACCACTTGAAGTTTGATTTAATTGGGGTGAATTATCTATTAATAATTATAAAATATTTCTGTACATTAAAAAGTAATTAATTATTTTTAATATGTATAATTATTGAATGTATTTAATCAAATAATTTACATTATTTCTTAAATTTTTATTAAGTTTTATTTTGTAAATATTTATTTTTATTCAATTTTAAGAAATAAGTATAACAAATTTACATTAATATGGTATCATATTTATCAAACCACAAGACAATTTTTACTGTATATTTGTCATATGAAAATAATAATGATAAAATATAATAAAATAAAAATAAATAATACTGTATATTTAATACTTTTATTTCCCAATATATTAATAATAAATAATATATAACAATCTCAGTGATGTATTTAGAGGGGGCAAGGAGGGCAATTGCCTCAGGCAGCACTCTTTTGGGGGCAGCAAATTTAACTGGAGTTTTCTATTTATATATAAATAGATTTAGAATGATTTATGCAGTTGTAGAATTGGTTCTCTATTAGATTCTGATTGAAGTGAAGAATGTATTGGTTTTATAATGTGTTTTTTTTTTATGTTTAAAGACACTTTTATTACCAGAAATTATTGAACTTAGAGTCTTAAAAAATTTATAGGGTTTTCATTTATGTACTATATGTGTACCTATATGGTCCATATATGTGTAATAAAATTTTGCGTTTTAAATATTTAATAAAAAATGTCAAAATTTTAATCAATATCCCTACATTATAATCTTCTTTTTTTTTAATGTGATGTTTTATCATTGCATACAAATCCTAATTAAAATTAAACACTATAATTTGCACACCTGTATACCTGCGGCAGGAGAATCAGCTTTTTTTTTTTATCATTTGTTGACATTTTGTTCACTATTTAGTAAGTAGATAAGAAAATCAACTTTACAATTTTACAATTTGCTTTAATTATTTTGTTATCATGGGTACTACTTAAGGTATCTATGATAATCAACATTCAAGAGCACTAGACAAATTTTTATACTCCATAATTCTATTTCCATAACACATGTATTGTAAGTTTTTTTTATGGGGAAGAAAATTGCCACTTTAAAAAACCGTAAGAGAAAGAGGGCAAAAAAAGAAATTTGTACCCAGGGCAACAAAATCCTAGATACACCTCTGACCTATCAGTTAATTATGATACTATGATATAATAAATAAAATGTAATATTCAAAGAATATACAAATTTTATTTATTTAATTAATAAATTTAAATCTTTTATTTTTAAATAATAATATGAAGGAAATTTTTTTTTTAACATTTTGTATAACTGATCACAATATGAAAAGCAATAATTGACAAAGGAACTACTATATTCTAGTTGATTATAGTAGTGATTGTATACAATGTTAGCTCATTATCTTGTAAAAAAAAGTTTATATTATAATTAGGAAAATCAAAAGAAAAAACTGTAATTAAATGTTTTTATCAAAATATATCTATATTAAATTTGAAAAAAAATTGTAGAAAATATGATAAGATAACAATCAATAATTTATGTGCTGTAATTTAATATATATATACTATACATAATTATATAAATTTGTATACATACCAATTTCAGAGATCGTATGTGTTTGAGCCATTGGACTATCTAAAAACAAAATTCCTTTCTGGATTAATTCATCTCGATTTGCTCGCACTGAGATCTTCCTTTCTAAATCTTAAATATATTAATTATAAGTCATAATTTACTATGATATATATGTAAAGATAGAAAGAGAAGCAAAAATATTTACTTCTAGATGCAGTTTCAAATTTTTCTGATTTCTTTTTTCGTTTCCATTTCCATGGCTTGAAAAGTTTACCTAATGCTGAAAACTTGCTAGGTTGTTTTCGATCTAATTGTAATGGACTGGTACGTGTTCCTGACCCTAAACTATTTGTTCGAAGTGCAGTACCATTTTGTTTCTTAGCTAAAAAATACAAATTACAAAATATAATTATTTATTTAATAGAAATTATACCAAAACTAAAAAATTATTAACACAATAAAAATTATAATAAAAATAAAATGCTTGGACAATGTAAACACTGTCCGATTTGAATTGTAAACATAGAAAATTTTGCATTCTGCCAGAGCTTTGTATACAAAATAATATACTATAGCTAAGTATGATGGGAAATTTGTAATATAATTTATAAAGGCCAAAATACAGCTATAGAAATAATAGTATAGTATTAAATTATTAAGATTTGAATGTAATAATAAATCATCACATTTGAAAAACAAATTTTGGTACATTTTAAGAAATATAACCATTTTTTTTTCATTTTTAAATAGATGACCCAGAGAGAATTGCTTTCACATTTCTTCCTCAGAAAAAAAACAAAAAAGAAGAGCTGTTATTCCTGCTGCAAGGATACAGGGGTGCTAATCATAGTATTTAATTTTAATTAGAATTTGAATGCAATGATAAACCATCGCATTCGAAAAAAACGATTCTGAGTGAAGTTCAGTCATATAATGTATGTATTGATTAAAATTTGGACAGTTTTTATTAAATATTTAAACGCAAAATTTTATCACACATATACGGACCATATAATACATAAATGAACATCCTATAAAATTTTCAAGTTCTAAGTTCAATATAAATGTTCATAAAATTCCTTCTCCCCTAAATTTCCATATCTGACAAAATTTCACTCAAAATAATTTTTTTTCGAATGCGATGGTTTATCATTGCATTCAAATTCTAATAAAAATTAAACACTATGATTTGCACATTCGTATCCCTGCGGCAGGAGTATCAGCTCTTTTTTTTTTTATACTTTTAACAACTATAAAAAAAAAAAAATAAAAAAAAAAAATAGTAAATGTAATAATTCACAATTAATTGGAACTGAATTTAGTAAAATGTATTTAATCTTTAATAAAATTTTACAAATTTTTTGGATTACTTCTAGTAATTTTGTTACAATTTTTATTGTAAAAGTATTGAGAAATAATAAGAATACTAGTATGGATTATACTAAAATATTCATTTAAACTAAAATATCATCTTTAAATAGCTATAAGAAAAAAAAAATTGAGACTTAGGATTTTCCTAATACTTTGGTATGATGATAAGTAATATATGTAAGCATAATTCAGTAAAATTTTCAGACCTTAATGCCCAAAATTGCCAATTTTATCTAACATTATAGATATAAAAAAAGATGAGCTGATACTCCTGCCGCACAGGATACAGGTGTACGAATCATAGCGTTTAATTTTAATTAGAATTTGAATGCAATGATAAACTATTGCATTCGAAAAAAACGATTCTGAACGAAGTTCAGTCAGATTATAATTTTCATTTGAACTAAAAATATCAACTTAAAATAGCTATAAAAAAAAATTGAGATTAGGGATTTTTCTAATATTTTAGTATGATGTTAAGTAATATGTAAGTATACTTCAGTAAAATTTTCAGACCCTAATACCAAAAATTGCTAATTTTATCAAATTTTATTATATACGTAAAAACGAGAAATTTACGAAATATTCGAAGTCCTATATTTAGTAAAAAAATTTAAAAAACGGTTCCAAAATTTTACCACATATATATAATAGCTATGTGAACATCCAAAAAAATTTTCAAGTATCTATCTTAAAAATTGCCTCAGTTATCGTGAAATATGGAAATTGAATTCGTCAAAATTTCATTTTTCGTGAAAAATGCCGTTTTTTCGTAATTTTTTTCGAAGTTTTTTCTACCGCTTAGGGTCAATTTTGAGAAATTCGAAAAATGACCTAAATAAAGTAGCAACTACATCCACTTTGCTACCGGAAACATACCCTATTCGTGCAAATCGGAGCATTATTACGGGCTTAAGTGTTTTCATACATAAAAAAAAAAAAAACAAAAAACAAAAAAACAAAAAAAAAATCACTTATAATCATTGTAAAACCAATATATTCTTCGCTTCGCTCAGAATCTAAAAGAGAATTTTACGAATTCAACGATTCTGAAATTTTATCACATATATATATAGTACCTTTGCGAACACCCAATAAAATTTTCAAGTCTCTAACTGTAAAATTGCCTCAGTTATTGAGAAATATTGAAATCGAATTCATGGAAATTTCAGTTATAATATGATATAAACATAGGTGTAGTGCAATAGTATTCACCTACTATAAATTTACTTTTTAATGAAATATATATATACCTAATATAATAGGTGTCTACAATTAGACTTCAATAATGATGTATTAAACATATACCAAAGTATTATAATAGAATACCTTAGGTTATTTCAAAATGTAATGCTTTGAAAAATCTCATAAAGTCATAACATAACAATAGAATGTCCAAATTATTATTTTCTATAATAATTTACCGTTACAACAGAATAAAAAAAAAAAAAAAATCTAAAAATATTTAGAGAATGTGTATCATACAACTATAGGTATTATTACAACCAATACCTACAGGTCATTAACATTAATATAAAATAAAAATTATTAGATGGGTATAAATTAAAATGTAATAACTAATAAGCAATTACTTATTATCGGGCTTATATATTATAATTTAATGTTATTTAACTTAATTATGATAATGTATTAAGTAATTACTTACAATGTGTATTTATTTATAATTCATAAATTATATAGGTAGGAAAATAGGTAATATATCGCGGGTATTATATTTACAGTGGATAGTTAATATTTTTTGTGTATCCATTATTAAAATGTAAATACAATAAAGATTAAATTTTAATATGTGTATTAATTTTTTTTATAGGATTAGGAGTTAGTTATAATATTAATTATATAATACACATATTATCTATAAAATAGTTATATCAGGTAATTAATTTGTAGACTATTTTTACAAATACATACAAACTATAAAAATGTAAGTTATAAAAAATAAATAAATAATACTCTCAATTTATTTTAAAATAATAATGTATTATTTATTTTAACTCTTTAATCACTTTATTTTATATGAACTAAATATGTTATGAATTTAAAACTTTCATTAGATACATAACATGATATTTTGATTGCATACATTTTTTACAATTTATAAAAATTAAACTATAAATACAATGAATACAAAAAATATGGTGTACTTACATCTATTTATAATTAATTCAATAATAATTATTTGCTCATCCAATAAAGTGACTTAAAGCTTAAATATTAAATTAATTTGTGTAATCTATTTCATAAAGCATATTTATTATTTTGACATGTAACTGGTATCAGGCCCCCCCCCCCCACATACAATACTGGACCCCATACTAAATGTTTTCAGGCCCCAATTACCGAATATTATTAAAAAATAAAATATTATTTTTATTTTTATTTTTAAAATAACATTTATTTCTATTTTTCTTATTACAATACAATTATTACAAATTTAAATTTTAAAATTCGGACTTCAATCCGCCCTGTAAGTGGTCTTTATCTTTCAAATAAAAAAATAATAATGGAAATCGGACTATTCTGTGAGGCATGTTTTTGTATTTTAAAAACTCATTGGCACCGGACCCCTTAATATTGGGAAATACTGAAATAGGTAACTGAAATATAATCAAAATTGTATAGGTACAATGAAAATAGTATGGCTTGACTGTTACTACGTAATTATACTTTATACGGGCATACAATAAGATAATTATTAATGGATAACCAGCAAACAAATATATCAATAAAATAAATACATATTATGTCTATAAAAGTTATAATTATATTAATATTTTGTAAATAATTTTTGTGAATTGAAAAAATATATGCATTCAACTACATTTAATTGCAATTGTCCCTTGTGTTCGTATGAATTATATAAATAAACAAATTAATTTTACTGAGCCCCTAAAATATCCGGGCCTCTATATTTTGGGTCCAAATGCCCCTCCCCTCCATGTGGGGGGGGGGCCTGACCGGTACAATGGACTGTCACATAACACTTCTTTTTTAAAAATATATATTACAATATTTAATAGAAAATATAATTTAGAGGTTAAGTATATCTTTCTATGAAGATTTAATTTATAAGATATTATAGCCATACAGGTTTATATCCTTATCGTTACTTAAAACGTTTATATCAAGGTGTATCAACAAGACACACCTTAGTTTATATTAATTATTTAACAGTATACACACCACATTTTACCATGTAGGAATTATATGACTTTTTTCTTATAGCAAATTTATATAGAAATATGTTAAAATTATATAGATAGTAACTACCTATATAATTATTTTTTTAATGAAGTTCTATGTTTCATCATTGTTATATAAAAGTTTTAACATTAAAAACTGAAATTGATAGTCCTAGAATAATATATCTAAAGGTCTAGTAAATAATAATTTGTATGTAAAAAAATATGCAAAATTATTATCTACCTACATCATACCTACCTAATTATAATATTTTATAATATGCATATATAATTATTTATGTACTTAATCTAAAATGGTCAAAATATAATTATAAAAATAAATTGTTGTATTTTACTGCATTGTACCAATGTTATATTTATTCAATATACTAGTTATAAGATAATATAGATCTAACATTGAATGTAGATATCTTTAAATTAATAATTTAAATTTTAAATAATTTTATAAATATTACGATAATCACATAATTAAATAATTTAAATAATTGTATTTACTACTATACATAACTCAAGACTTAATCTTTTAAAGTAGTGGCGTAGCCAGGGGCTATAGCCCTCCCCATTGGTCGTGTTATTTGATAATATGTACAAGTGAAAACTAAATGTCTAAATATATATTGTTTAAAGTTCAAACTAAAATAATTAGTGATTATTCTTATTAGTATTTTATAAAATAAATACTCATAACTACAACTACAGTAGGTACTGAGTACTATTTCTAATTTCTATTAAATTATTATTCAAATTTTAATTGATCCAATAGTCTATGATCACATTTCAAGTTGAATTCAGCCGCCATTTGGCATTTATATGTTGAATATGATATAATATCAGTGTTTGCTAGAAATGCTTATAGAAAAATGCAGCTCGATGATTGGGGTATTAAAATGAAACTATGAATACAAATGTATATCTACATATTTTGTTTTTATAGTAAACTATTAGTCATTTAAAGTCATAAAGAAACTCAATTTCTACAAAAAATTTGTTTTTATTTTAACAAATACGCATTTCGAAGACCACGTCTTCATCATCAGTTCTAAACAACTACTGAGTCGTTCGACACATATACATTCTCTTTATATAGAAGGACTCAGTAGTTGTTTAACACTGATGATGAAGACTTGGTCTTCTAAATGCGTATTTGTTAAAATAAAAACAAATTTTTTGTAGAAATTGGGTTTCTTTATTTTTAATTAAAAATAATAAATTCTACAAGTGATCCAACACCAAAATTTTAAACTATTGGTCAATATAAATTTTTATTTTTATTTCTATTATACTAAAAACAATAAACTATAAAGTTTACTATCATTATTATTGTATTAGTGTTCTTGATCATAAATATCTATCACATGAATGTGCTTAGGCCCCCCTAGTCAAAATCCTGGCTACGCCACTGTTTTAAAGTGTTAATGAATTTACAAATCAATAAGAATATAAAGTAAATATTTATATGTAATCTACCTATAGTAAATATGTTTTTTCTCTTAAAATATACAATAGGAATATAATTTATTAAAAAAATTGTTTATTATTCATAATGTTGTTACTACTACATAGCTATTATCTAGTAACATAAATAGGTAAAGTACTTTGAAAGATACTTTATATTTAGATAAGTGGTTATCATTTAACAATATTTATTTTACATAGGAGTTTCGTCAACATTAGGGATTAGCTTTTATAATATAATATAAATTATAATTTAAGTCTAAAACTATGCGAATACCTACGTAATTATATTTAAATTTAATTTTACAGAAGTATTTTTTATTTTTTAAATAATTAATAAATAAAATATAAATATTTCATAACTATTTTTGGCAATTTCAATTTGTCTCAAAAACCAGAGTTCGACCAAATATTTAGTTTATCATATAGGAATAATTGATTTAAAAAGATATCTAATTAAGATTTCACTGGAATATACCTACTTACCTACTTATTTATAAATTTGTTATTAACTAGAATCTAGATATTATAAATTAATTAATTTTGTATTAACTATTTTAATTAACATTGGTACAATTTGATAACAGCAACTATAATGAAGAATGAGGTATCTTACATTTCTCATTTACTTACCAATAATAAACTTGCCAGTAGTGGGTGATGTAGGTGTAGTAGCTGTACCGCTTGTGTGCAAGAAATCCGTTAGTGACAAAGAAGATGCAATTATTTGTCTTTTTTCCTCAAAATTTAAATAATCCATACTATTACTCCTAGGTTGTTGATGTTGTTCCTGTAAGTTATTTTGCTGGCCATTGGAATCAATTATATCTGAAGAGGGTGGTTTCTCACCATTTGCGGGCAAGCACCCGCTGGATAAACGTACTGACATTATTTATTAACACATACTAACATTAACTATAAATTCACAACCAGGTTGATATTATTATTGAATTCTTATAACAATTAAATCGATTTACGAAAGCAAAACAAAACACAACAAAACTGTAGTATATAAAAAAAATTAAATATAAACAAATATACTATTTAACGAATTATAAAACACGTCTTGGGAAGCACTTTTGTTATTTTTGGAGGACCTGATGAACGAGTCCGCCTAATAGATCAGGATGGCACCAAGTTCCATTGGCGTTTTCCAATACTGGTATTAACAGCGGCCAGCGTTTGTTGACTGGCGATGCCGTTTACGGTTGTCGTGAACATTATAAACGAACGTTGGACGACATTTATAGAGGGAAAATTAAAAAAAAATTAATACATCTACCTATGTGCACACGATCGGAATTCTGAACTGTCGAATAACAATTGCGCGCGCGTCAAATCGAGTATTCGAGTGTTACTGTCACAGAGTCACAGTGTCTGTGTCACCGTCACGACTCCCGGAAGGCCGGAAAACCACCACAACAATTCAACAATCAGCAATCGTCAATTCCGCACACGAAAGACGAAACGCTTCAATTGTATTTATTTATTATGGTTTGTGTATAAAATAATAAAATAAATAAAAAAATCAAAGAGTTGATCATTTGGTCTTTGGGAGGGGAAGTGTATTGGAATTTCGGAATTTTCTATAGATAAAGAGATTAAACTGATTGTTAATTGTTATGTTGAAGAGAGGTGGGAGTGAAAAATGAAAATAAGATGAAAATACAGTGCTGACATTTGCACAAAATGTCAAAATCTCTATACAATACAGTTATCATTTATTCTTGCACAGATTGTTTTTATTTATGACATCCCGCATTCCCGCCATTAATAATTTAATATACAACCATTGATTATCAATAATATCAATACTATAAAAAATACTATTTAGTATTTACTATTTTTGTAATGAATGGTATAATGTATACTAACCTTATGCTTACGGTGTACTTAAAACAAAACTAAAAACATAGAAGATTATAAACACTACATCTACATTAAGCTTCTCACTAAATTTATAATAACTAATAAGTTATAAGTATAACTGTAGTATGGAATTATTATTAATTAAAATAGCTATGACCAAAAGAGTACCTAACTCTAACTAGGTATCAAACTCCAAAATGTTTATAATTATAATTTATAATCGTATAAGCTTTTTATTCTATTCGGTTATACAAGTTAGATAATTATAAATCGAATTAAAATTCAAATATTTTTGAGGTATTTCACAAGTACAACTATAACATAGATTAAAAAATATACTATAATATATAATCTATTTATAGATTAATAACTCTGGTCTCGATTCCTAAATATTAGACCTATACTCTATAGGTAGGTACATGCTTGATACTTCAAACTGCAGTATCGGTCTTCGGTTTTATACTTACATAAATTTTATGTCCTAATTAGATTATCAGCCTTGACTTTATACTACTTTGCCACAAAACATGTTCTTTGACTTTACCTTAGTTAAAACCTTAGTCTATGGATTTATGATGGAAATGTAATATAGAATAAATGTACCTAACCTATACACTATACTCTATACATTCGTGGGCTTTTAATAAGTTTAAATAATTATTTATAACGGTATTAATGCCTCTTCATAAATCTTTTTTTTCGGTGCGACGACGACTCGTATGTATAATCGTTTATGAATTGTAGTTTACTATTGTTTTCTAATTAAATTTATTGTTAATTTATACCACTTCGAAACTTTATTCAATCATAACAAATACTAACTGTTTTTAGATTCTGAGCGAAGCGAAGAATGTATTGGTTTTACAATGATGTATGATTTTTTTGTTTTTTTTTTTTTATATCTGAAAACAAAATTGTGACCCGAAATAATGCTCCAATTTTCACGAATAGGGTATGTTTCCGGTAGCAAAGTGTATGTAGTTGGTACTTTATTTAGGTCATTTTTCGAATTTCTCAAAATTGACTATAAGCGGTAAAAAAAATGACGAAAAAATGGCATTTTTCACGAAAACTGAAATTTCGACGAATTCGATTTTAATATTTCACTATAACTCAAGCAATTTTTAAGTTAGAGACGTGAAAATTATATTGGGTATTTACACAGGTACTATATATATGTAGTAAAATTTTGGAACCGTTAATTTAATTTTTCTACAAAATATAGGACTGCTTCTGTATACATATTATATAAGTTATTTGTTAATATTTAAAATGTGTGAATTATAAAATAAATTTGATTGAGTAAATTAAGATGCATATTAAATCATTGGATCATAAGACCCTTAAAATAACCATACATTTATGAATATTAAGTCGTTTAATAAAGTATTTATTTATTAAAATTAATAAACAAATGTATCATTCAAATTTAATTCCTTGAGCCAATGTCAATCCAGATCCATGATTAATTGTAATGGTTGACCTTCTCATATATTGTTTCCAAGAATCTGAACCAGACTCTCGTCCTCCACCAGTGTGTTTTTCACCACCAAACGCACCACCTATCTCTGCTCCGTTTGTTGGTATGTTGACATTAACAATTCCACAATCAGATCCTTTATGACCAAGCCACTAAAAATAAATAAATTACTATAATAGAAAGTATGATGTATCAATTATATATTTTATAGAAATAAACATTTGTTATCCATTTATTGTAAATTGTAATGATGTGTAATATTATGTAACATTATCTTTTAAATTTTAAGTGGAGAGAAAAATGTATTGGTTTTACAATCATGTGTGAATTTTTCTTTTATATATGTAAACACTTTTTTAACCCAAAATAATGCTTCAATTTTAATGAATAACAAATGTTTTCAGTAGGAAAGTGGGTGTAGTTGATATTTAATTAGGTCATTATTCAGATTTTTCAAAATTGACAATTTGAGATAGAAAACCTAACAAAATATGATGAAAAAACGGCATTTTTCACAAAATCGAATTTGATATTTCAAAATCATTCAGGCAATATGGAATTTAAGGATTTGAAAATTTTATTGGGTGTTCTAATAGGTATTATATTATATATGTGATAAAATTTCAAAACAGTTACGTTAATTTTACTTCATAATATAGTACGTTAAATATTTTATAAAATTCACATTTATATGTATTTTGAGTTTTAAGGTCTGAAAATTTTACTGAAGTATAAATATATATATTAATTCTAATGTTTTATATCAAAACATTAGCCAAATCCCAAGTCTCAATTTTTTTTATAGTTGTCTGAAGTTGAAATTTTAGTAAAATCGATTAATTATATGGATTCTATATTATTTCTCAATATTTTATAATAATGTTAAATAAAAAGGATAAAAAATTTATTGTAGTTCAAATACAAATTGCTTAAATCAGATCCAAATAACTACTGGATTTACGTTTTTTTTTTTTTTTTGTAACTGTTTAAAAAAGAGCTTATATTGCTGTGAAAAGGTCAAAAGGATACAGGTGTGAAGAAGATAGTGTTGAATTTTGATTAAAATTTGAATGCAGTGATAAATCATTACATTAAAAAAATGATTCTAAGCGAAGTACTGTCAGATGTGGGTATTTAGATATGACTCATTTAGGAGTTTTATAGGCATTTATATTTAACATAGAGATTGTATGTATGTAAATAGTTTAATCAATACATATATTTATCTGATGAACTTAATCTTAAAAAAAAAAAAAACTTAATCTTATATACTTATGATAGCATCCATGATATTTATTATAATATATATTATATTTCTAAGTAAATTTAAACTGTTTCCAAAATGTTATAATCATCTAATTTATATATGAGTCACATACTTTAAATACTGTACCGACATCATTAGTGAAAATACTAGACGACAATCCTTGATCTACACTATTGTTCCAAGCAATTGCTTCTTCTAAAGTATCATATTTTAATACATAAACAATAGGAGCAAACGTTTCACGGCATACTATAGGCGAGTTATATTTTAAACCGGATATAATAGTAGGTTCTACAAAATAACCAGGCCTATCTAAAACCTGAAATATCACAAATATTTTTTTAATTCACATTAATATTCATTTGAAGTTATTATTAAATAAGTTTAAATTTAATAATTAATTATTATGTAGTGTTATTTTATTGTACTATGCAACAATTACTTTTCCTCCGAATTCAACTTGCCCTCCAGCATCAATAGCTTCTGATATTGTTTGTTTAAAGTTCTCAACAGCTTTTAATGAATGCATAGGGCCATAAAGAGTGTTTTCATCAAGTGGATCTCCTAATCTTTTCAAAATGTTAGAATATGATTTAACTAAATTTACTAAAACAGTATTATAAACTGATTTGTGCAAAATTAATCTTCTGGTAGTAGTACATCTTTGACCAGCTGTACCACAACATGCGAATACTACTGATTGCGATACCATTTCAAGATTAGCATCCGGTGTAACAATAATAGCATTATTACCGCCTAATTCTAATAGCACACGGCCAAATCGTTTTTGTACTTCCATACCAACCTGTAAAATAATTTATAATATTAAAACTTTATATAAACTTAATTAAGAACATGAAAATAAGCCATAGATAATTAATTATCTCATAACTAATAACTATACAATACATTATATGATAGAAGAATAAATTTTACAACTAAATTTAAATTAATTAAATGAATAAACCTTATAACTTCTATTACATTATTTTATATTTTAATATAATTTCCATTAATACATAAAAGACATTGGGATGTCATGTTTTATACTATACTAAACAATGTGAATAAATTAATAAATTAAAAGAATTACCTAATGATAGTCATTAAAAATTAAAGAACAAAATTAATATTAACTTTTCGACCAACTGAACAACTTCCAGTGAATGAAATTAAATTTATTTGTTTATCATTAACCATTGATTCTCCAATATCAACATCACCAGTACATAATGATAAAACCGCACCAGGAATATTATTTTTTTCTAAAACGGATGTTATTATTTTTGTAGTGGCAATTGAGGTAAGAGAAGTAGTAGGAGCTCCTTTCCAAATTACTGCATTACCACAAACCTATAATTTAAATAAAGTGTGATACTTTATACAAGTTACAAATAAAGAAATAAATACCATAGATATAGCACTGTTCCAACCATAAACTGCAACAGGAAAGTTAAATGCACTGATAATCCCTACTAATCCCAGAGGATTCCACTGTTCAAACATAACATGATTTGGTCTTTCAGATGGAAATATTGAACCATTAAACATTCTTGAAATACCAACTGCATAATCACATATATCTATGTACTCTTGTACTTCACCTATACCTTCTCCCAAAATTTTACCTAAAATAAAGAAATATTAAACAAAAGCTTTTAAAATAAATACATTTTTATAACTATACCCATTTCCAATGATACTAATTTTCCTAGAGGTTCTAATTTTTTTCTTAATGCACTACCAATTTGTCTTACAATTTCACCACGTTTTGGTGCTGGTATATCAGACCAATATTTCCATGCGTCTAATGCCTTAGATACACATCTATCATAATCTTCTATGTTCCCATTACGTACTGAAGCTATTGGTAAACCATTTACTGGACAAAATGATGTAGTAATCTATAGAATAATATGTAAAGTTTTTAATGATTATTAAAAATAGATAGCCATACTAACATTTCCATTTGCATTCCATTTTCCATCATACACACCTACATTTTCTTCAGTTAAACCAAGTTCTTTGAGAAATGAATATTTATTATCATTAATTAAATAACTACTACTCTTTCTAAGACCAATATTAATATGAGTATATTTTAAATGTTTTAAGGTACTCAAATTTAAAAAATACATGGTTAATTAAACTTATAATTATAATATAATGTTGTACAAATCTTGGATTACAAAAACAATATACAAATAACTAAACACTGTTTAATATAGAATTGCTACTAACTTAATGCTATACACTGATAATTGTTTATCTAATCTAAAAGAAAAATATAATTAGTTGAAATATCCTCTTGACCTTTGCCATGCAAAACATTATTTATATAAATTAATAAAAAATTTACAATACATGGTAATTATTCAATATAAAAAACAAATCATTGAAAAGAAAATACAATATTATTTATTATTCACTTTTACAAAACTTGCAGTATTAGAAAAATATTTAGCAGAATTTATACCAGAATTTTTATTTTCAGCGGCTTGTGGATTCACTATTTCTAATCCCTAAAAATAAAGAAAATAATACTATTAACTTATATAATACAATATTATATATTATTTTTATATAGTTAAAAAGTTTAAATTGTTTCATTAGAAATGAATATGTTAATACAATAATGTATTTATAAAATTCATTTCACAATGATAACAGATTAAGACACAAACAATAAATTGTTATTTCTTCAATTCCTTATGTCATTTATTATTAATGTTCAGTTTATATAGTTATATATTTGACAATTATACCTGAAGATAAATTCAATTAGAGGAGGATACAAAAAATATGAAAAGTTCCTTAAAAATGACAATGGTTCTCTTGTGACAGAACAAGATAAGATATTGGAAAAATGGAGACAGTATTTTGGATTATTATTTAAGTGCGAAAACCCAGTCGAGATATTTGCATGAATGTCAACGGAACTAAATGACATTGATTGTCCACCCTTAAACAAAGAGGTTAACAACTAACAACTTAATAGGCTAAAAACCCATAAAACTCCTGGGGAGGACAGGATCCAAGGGGAAGTGCTAAAAAACCTGGATGAGGGAATATAATACGTAGTATTACAGAGAGTATTTGGCATGGAGAAAGACTTCCAGTGGGCTGGGGCACCGCATAGTTTGTCCTATTCACAATAAAAATGATCCATAAGAATATAGTAATAATTATTATAAGGGTATAGCTTTACTAGATACAATGTATAAAGTCCTAGCGTATTGCATACTGGATAGAGAAACTTTATTAGGAGAGTATCAGGGAGGATTTAGGCTGAATAAATCTACAACTGATCAAATTTTCGTAATAAGACAGATCCTCCAAAGGATGTACACGTCATATTGTTTGTAGATTTTAAAAAATCTTATGATTCTATTTATGGGGAAACCCTAATAAATATACTCAAAGAATTTAGATTTCCAAGTAAAATTGTGAACCTCATTGGAGCCAGCATCAATGAAACGGATATAAAGGTTAAGATAGCAAATACAACATCACAGCCTGTGCGGGTGACTACAGGTCTACAGCAAGGGGATGCACTGTCCCCAGGGTTGTTTAATCTGGTATTGGAAAAAAATAGTACAAGAAATGAACGTTTCAGAAGGAATATCACTGGGACAGGTAACAATAGGACTCTTAGCATACGCGAACGATATAACTCACTTAGGATATGGTATAAGAAGGCTGGGGAAAAAACTTATGAATACTGCAGAGAAAGTGGGATTAACCATTAACGATAATAAGACGAAATACTTATTGTTAGCCGAAATAGCAGAAATTATGGACTAGAATATTGAGTTAGAAAGGCATATTTTTAAGAAAGTATCACAATTTAAATATCTGGGATCGATTATTACTCAAGATAATGAACTTAAAACAGTGGTGTCATCGAGAATACAATCAGCTAATAAAGGATACTATAGATTAGAAAAAACAATGAAATCAAGGACTAACTAAAAATTTAAAAATAAGACAGTACATGACATTATTACTTCCTATTGTCCTGTATGGATCTGAGACGTGGGCACTGAGAAAAGCCGAAGAACAGAGATTAAGGGTATTTGAAATGAAAATTTTAAGAAAAATATATGGACGGGTATTTGATAATCAAACAAATGAATGGAGAAAAATTGTATAATTATCAAATTCAAATGCAGTTTCAGAGACCTGATATAATTAAGGAGATCACAAAAGAAGATTCATGTGGGGGGTCATGCCTGGCATAAACAATGATATCTAGTTAGGATGGTAATTGAGGAAAAGCCAATACAGAAAAGACCTTTAGGGAAACCCAGGTTGAGATGGGAAGACTGTGTGAAGAAGGACATACTAATGATAGGACCAGGAAACAGATGGAGAGAAGCTGCAGAGGGTAGGGACAGATGGCAAGATCTGTTTTTAGCGGCATGGTCTTAAAGACCGATAGCCAAAAAGAAGAAGATATTATAGTTATATTGTATAAACCAATGTTAATATAAGTCATATATTTATATATATTTAATTAATAATTAAAACTGTATATTCTTAAATAGTAAATAATAAAAAACTTTTATATTATTTTAAATTTATATATTTATATGTTATCCTCCTCATACATTACTATTAAGTTATATTTGAGATTCCAATACATACAGACGTATCATTATTATACATATGTACAATTATATAAATATTGTATATTATATTATGTAGTTATTATTTCTTTGAATTATTTTCAAAATTTTTTTTGCTTCTGAATAGCGGACACCTCTAAATAACGTACAAAATTACGGCGACCGAGATTGTCCGGTATTTAGAGGTTTCACTGTATTATAATTTATAGGTATGAGCCATTAGGTTATAAACTAACTGAAATGATTTTGGTAAACATGATCAACTCAAATTTTTATTATTAGTGAATCTGTTTTTTCCATAAATAGCTTATTGATATATAAAAATGAAAGAAGGCAAATGTTTTGAGTATAGACAGCAAATTTCTTCTTAATCTGCCACTGGTTAGGTTATATTTATATAATATTAATATTAATATCATTTACATTTATTTGTTAACATAATTTTACTATTCTATATTCCTTGTAAAACTCCTAACACAATGGTTGAGAAACAAACATCTACATTTCAATAGTAATAAGAACCTATGTATGAAATTACTTAAATACTTGATCTAAAATGGTCAAAATACTGTCATAAAAATTATGTGGTATATCAAACCACACTGTACTAGTAATATTATATATTTTTACTGTTATGGAAGTTATGGAGCATTGTTAGAAAATAATTTAATTGAAAAATATAAGTGATGTATGTAGTGTTTTAAAAATTATCTTACTTGAAGAGGAGTAAAAGCCACACTAGATGCAGTACCAGATACATGTTTTTTAACAGAAGTAGCACCACCCCATGCTTGTTGTTTTTGTAAATTTTTTTGAAGTGTCTTTGAAATTCGTACTTTAGTTTTTTCATCAACTTGAGCATGACGAATTCTACCAGTTCCTGATTTTCCAATAGTTCCTCTAGTATATCCTAAGTCTTCTTGATATGCATCATCTTCAATCTAAATATTATAAATAAATAATTATATAGTGATTAAATTTAATTTTATAATAAATATATTATATAAATTTACATCTGCAAAATTCATTCGGTTTGCTTGTTTACGTAATTCAGTAACAGCATACCGTTCTTTCATTTTACGTACTCTCTTACCACCCCGTTTTTTACGACCTGGGTCAATTGGTTTAGGTAAAGGTTTAATGAATTTAACTGGAGGTGGTTCCTGCAAAATATGTATGTATAAAATAGAAAACAAATTCATATACCTAATGTAATAGCTACCTACCGTTAATTTATCTAATTTTTTTTCAATGTCTTCTTTTAATGTAATTCCAATGTGACCATCAACACTTTCATGTGCAGCATCTACTCTTGCAGCTAATGTACTTTTAGTGGCAACAAGCCTGGCTGCTTTTCTACGTAAATCCTAAACAAAAGAACTTGAACTTAACTTGTGAACAAAAATATGTTCATATAATAATTATATCATACAGGAGGATTGTTTTGAACTAAAGAACAATGAAAAATAAAACCCGTATGAGGCATCGCATTAACTTGTGAAAAACCAGAAAGAAGTTTTTTTTGAGAACCCAATAATAAAACATTACATGCTGGCATTTTTGATAAATTTGTCAATCCTCCTGCCACACCTAAAATAAAGACATAAAATTAATAATAATATTTTTAATTATATATTATTTTTAATAAAAATTTGCATGAAAATTTCTTAAATATAAAAAATTGTAAAAAAATACCCATAATTTTTGCAGCTGTTGATGCACCAATAATAACGGAAAGATTAGGTGCTATAAAAGTCATTCTACTTTCTACATACTCATAGACTTTCATTTTTAATTTATTAAGATCAATTGCCATATCACAAGCTTCACGGACTTCAAAAAGTTCATTATCATTTAATAATTGTCTAAAATTAAAAATATATTTAATTGAAAATTAATTATTTTATATTATATAATATAATTTATAAATTAATTAGGTAATTTATATTTAATATTTACATTCAATTATTACCTAATATTTTATATATTTGTGTATTTAAAAACAATTTTACCCTTGAGTAGTCGATGCAGTAACAGAAACAACCATTATAGTAGCTTGGGTGAGAAATGTTGGAAGTACTTCATTGTTTTTTGATTGTTCTAGAGTATTACCTAATTCTTTAACTGTTTGCACATATTCTAATGGGCCAACAACTAATGACTCTAACTCAGGAAATCGTTTTGAATATTTATCTCGAACAAATTTATGCACAATTACTGAAAAATAAAAATACAATATACTTTTAATTTAACATTTTATCTTTTAATATTTTTTTTTAAAATTTTAAATATATAATTCAATATACAAATATCTTACAAATTTCATCATCAATTTCTACAACTAAATTATTTGCTTCTACAATAAGGAGATATTCAGGATCAGACTCAACAGGTCCTAAAACATCTTCAGCATTTCTTTGTTTACTCTGAAATATATCTATCTGAAGCATTATATTTATTAAACGTTCTGAATCTCGTAGTTTAGCAAGATCACGAATTTTTACATTGTTAAAATCTAAAATACAAAAATTATTAAAAAATGTTATTTTGATATATGTCCTAATTTATGATAAATTATATTTTTAAGTTTATTATTCAATCTACCTGTTTGCTTTGGAATCAAAGCACTATTATGAAATTCTGGCGAGACTTCTTCTTGTACAATCATTGGCTCACCATCATCATAACCATCTTCCTCCAAATCAGCGAGCAACTCTTCTGCCAGAGACATAATTTATGTCTATAATTTTTATTTAAAATCTAAAAAAAATTATTTACCACAATTAAATTATTTTATTTAAAGAGACCAGTGCCGATACGGGTTTTATATACAAAATATATACAAAAACATACATTATGGAAATACTCTCACACCTTATAAAATAACCTCTTGCAGTGCGAATTGAAATCCTATATTCAAAATATTAATTACAATAGCGGTAATGAACATATTAATTATTTAAAATTTTGGGATTTCAAGATATAATTGTAATTCAATTAAAAATTAATTAGAATTTAATCCGCCTTGTAAGAGATCTTCCTCTTCCAAATAAAAAATCAAAACCTAACCATATAGGCACAGGACCCTTTAATAACAAAAGCAGTATCAACTATAATCATTATTACATACCTACTGAATATTGAATAATTAAAAAGTAAGTATTGTAATTATATTTCTACATACGTAAAAATGCTAAAATTTTAAACGATTTCCTTATAATAATTAAACGTTTAAATTGTGAAAAAATGGATTATAATAAAATTCTGATACATTTTTAATATTATCATTTAACGACTTACAAGTCGAAAATTAATTTATAGCACTTAATTTAAATTTTGGCAAACCAATAACAATGAACGACAAACGGACAAATTATAAAAATTAGATTTTTAATTCAGCTTTCAGGTTCAGCATCATAGGTTCACAGATTTCATTTTTCATGGATTAAGGATTAACCATAAGCAATTGGGCAATTGGCCGCTGAAATTCTAACAACTAACAAGTGACAAGTATCAAGTTCAAAACCACGATTTAAGATATCTTAAATCGTGTTCAAAACAATTATCAGTGTGACGGTGTTTTGGTCATTTAGCCATTTTGAGTGATATTTTGGATTTTTATTTTAGTTTGGGTCATTGGTATTTTTTTTTTTTATCTATTCCATGAATAAATCCATTTCATCCAATCAAATTTCACATTTATCACTTATCACTTTTTTATAAGCATCACCATAGCCATAGATAAAAGAATATAATAATTATTATTTAATAGTAATAAATAATAAATTATTATATTTATCTGTCATTATATATAGATCAAGATGGATTAATTGATACAAATTTAGATATCACAGAATAAGTATAGCCGTTGTGTTTGTGCCGGTTCTGAATTTCTTATACCAGTGGTGGATTATCGAATAATCGTTATTCGTTATAAAGTAAATATACCTAAAATTATGTTTAAAGTGCCTACGGTATTATTTTTTTAAATTTTCTTGGTATTGGTAGTCAGTAATCACTATTCAATAATTATATTTATTTTAAATTTAAATTAATAATTTGATTTTATATATTGATACCTACTTAATTTGCATACTCAGTTATAAATTGTATATAATAATTATAAAATAATTTATATAATACATTTAATTTTTCTAAATAAGAGTTGAAAGATTTAAATAGTAAGTATTTTTAATTTATATATTATATTATAATAATACCTACCTAAGTAGGTACCTAATTTTTTTTGTAAATTATTAAAATAAATTATATAATATAATATAATATAATTATAGAATATTAAAAATTTCTTTTATAATTTGTTAGAGCATAATAATTATAATGTGATGTTAAAGTTTATATTGATTATCACTATATATGGCTAATTTTCAAGGGGGTTTTTTCAAATTTTCAAGGTATTTAATTACACTACTAGTTATATTTTACTAGTATATATTTTTATATAGGTATACCTATATATATTTATATTATATAAATCATGACAATAAATATAAATAATATATACGTCATAGCTCATATCATAATATGATGTGATTTATTAATAAAATAAAAAATTGTTTCTTATTAAAAACATGGTATTTTATAAATTGCATTAATTAATTTTATAATTATATAATTTTGATAAAAAATATTTACTTAATTTTTAAATTTTTTAAATTAATTTACTTAATAATATAATAATAATTTTCTGGATGATTTTGAAAATATAGTTAATACCTCTTCTAATATTTGTTATTTTGTTATTAATATTATGTTTGTATCTCTACTTCTCAAATAATATAATATATATCAATAAAAGTATAGCGAATTAAAATTTTATTTCATTTCAATTTTCAGTATAATATGATACGCAGGACGCAGATGGGATATTTAGTTATCTGTAGGTACCTATTGTACCTACTATAATTGTAATAATGACATTTTTTCTTATTTATTACCTAATAAAACCAATAAACTTTAAAATTGTAGATAATTTTAACGTTTAATATTAGTTTTTATGGCTCGGTATACACGTGCGTTATTTTGACATATAATATTTTAAATATTTTACTTATATACCTAGTATGACAAGTATAAACCTTATTATTTTTTCAAAAATATCTTAAATGATGAAAAATTTTTGGGGGTTTGAACCTGGAACCCCCCTCCCACCACTGTGCATACAGCCATGTTACTATAGGTATTATATATTTGTGACAATAAATTATATCAAAAATAATGTAATAGGTACATACAAATAAAACTATTTAGACATTTGGAACAATATTTTTTGTTTTGCTTGAAATGAAATAATTTAATTACATAAGTATCTACACAAGATTAAAAAAATATATTAAATAAAGATATTTTACACAACTTAATAAATAAATTAATAATTCATATACATAAGACTATATGAGTATACTATGTACCTAGTGAATTTTGTATTTGTAATCATTTCATTTAGTTAAATATATTAGTTAAATATTAACCTACATTAACACAAAACATTGAATATTTTTTAATATAAAATATTGTTTATTACATCTGTGTATAAATATTTTGTAATTTCAGTTTATTTTATGAGATATTATTATGAGCAATTCCAATAACAATAAATGGAGAGGCAATATGAACTGGAAAAAATATAAAAAAAATAATCAACAAAAAAATACAAAAACTAATAAATGTCATTTGAATACAAACTCTGAATATTTTCAAGAAGGCCCTTTTCACGGATGGCAACTTTATTTCCCAAATGAAAAATATAATAAAGACAGTTTAATAGTAAAACATATTTTAGCTACTATTTCATTGTTAAAGAAACAAGAACAAAATATTTCTATTGAACAACTTATAGAAAATAAATCATATCTTTTAAATGTTGATTCTTTAAACCAAGATATAGATTTTACTTCAGTCTGGTTGAATTTTTGGGATGATTTAACAAATAGCCCAAATTACACGTTAAATTGTTTAGGACTAGCAATTCATCAATATGCTTTAGAAGAATTAAATAAAAATATTCATGATGATTGTACAATATTTAAAAATCTACCAATGATACATCCAAGAATTATAAATTTTGGTCCACTTTTTCATTTAAAATGTTTAAAAGCCGAAACAGATGGAAAACTAATATTAATTCATGGAACTGTAATAAAATCCAGCAGTTTAAAATTTCAATGTTTGTGGTTGGGATTTTCATGCAATACCTGTGATTCAATTCAAACCATCAAACAGCCTGATGGTTATTTTATTAAACCAAAAGATTGTAAAAATGTCTCATGTCGTAGTCATTCATTTTCTATAAATAGAAATTCACCACATACTCAGACTATTAATTGTCAAACAATTAGAGTACAAGAAATACAAAGTGATGATATGAGAGAGAGTGGCAGAGTACCTAGAACTGTTGAATGTGAGCTTACTAATGATTTGGTATATACTTGTATTCCCGGTGATGTAGTCACTATTACTGGCATTGTAAAGAAAAAATTATGTCATTCTAATAAACAAAATTCTCAGTCTAAAGAATCCAATATTTTTATTCAATATATTGAAGTAATATCTATACAAAACAATAAAAGTCAATCTAAAGGAAAAATAACAAGTACTACAATTCAATTTACAATGAGAGATTATTACTATATCCAAAAACTCCATTCATACCCTAATCTTTTTGAAGTTATGGTAAATTCATTATGTCCAAGTATTTATGGTCATGAAATGGTAAAAGCAGGTATGTTACTTTCATTATTTGGAGGAAGTAATTGTTCTATAAATCAGACAAGGGGAGATATTCATATTTTAATTGTTGGTGATCCTGGTCTTGGAAAATCACAAATGCTTCAATCTGTGTGTAATATTTCCCCTCGAGGTGTGTTTGTATGTGGAAGTACTTGTTCATCAGCTGGATTGACAGTAAGTTTGACTCGAGAGAAAGGTATTGACTTTTCTTTGGAAGCTGGAGCCGTTGTATTGGCTGATCAAGGAGTGTGTTGTATTGATGAATTTGATAAAATGTTTCATGATCACAACACATTATTGGAAGCTATGGAACAACAAACAATAAGTATTGCTAAGGGTGGAGTCATTTGTTCATTGCCATGTCGTACAACTATAATGGCTGCTGCAAATCCAATTGGTGGACACTATAACCGTGATAGAAGTGTATTAGATAATTTGAAAATAAGTCAAGCAATGTTGTCTCGTTTTGATTTAATATTTTTACTTATAGATACACCTAATGAGATGACCGATAAAAATTTAACTGAACACGTACTTAATATACACTCTAATAATTTGAAACCTATACAAAAAATGAATAATTTTAATAAAATTAATAGTTCACTAAAAGAACGATTAACACAATTTAGTGAAATAAATGATTACATTTCTCAAGTAGAGCTACGTAAATATATAGCGTACGCAAGAAAATATGTTTCATCCCCAACTCTAACAGATGAAGCAAAAGAAATGTTGCAACAGTTTTTTATCAATCTTCGTTCTAATAATATGAACTATGGTATTCCAATAACTGTAAGACAATTAGAATCATGTATTCGATTAGCACAAGCACGCGCTAAAGTAGACCTAAGAGAAGAGGTGACTGCAAAAGATGCTTATGAAGTTATTGAATTACTTAATTTCAGTCTTGTCAAAACTCAATGTGATGAATTTAGCGGATTTGGATTCAAAAAAGGTGTTAAAAAAACTGGAATTCGATCTCAATCAAGGAAGTTATTAATTGAATTACAAAAACATGGTAAAACTGAACGTCTTTTCAGTGTAGATCAAATGAAGTTATTGTCAAAACAGTTAAACATTTCTACATTAGACTTTTATAACATAGTCGATTTATTAAATAATGAAGGAGTTATAATTAAAAAATCAAATAATATGTATGAATTAAAAGTTTGAAAGTAGTTACCTACCAATTCATTATTTCATTTTAATTATTTTGTACCTACATTATTTTTATTTTATGTAATTAAGTAACAGTTGTTAATTTATTAGAATTACAAAATGTCAAACGTAAATAAAATATATTAAACTATTATGTGTTACTTTATTATAGAAAATACTATATAAATAAACAAAATATTTTTTTAAACTTTTTAGTGAATTACAATTACAACTTTTTTTTTAAAAAATGTATCCATTTATAAATTTAAATAATCAAAACTAACATTCTTTAAATTATAATAAATTTTATTAATGTACATTTTACTTTGGTATAAATACTTTATCTAATTAATATTAAAAATTAGTTTTGATACTAATGGTGTGCCAACATTTAATGTTTTTTTTTTAATGATATGGCAGTAAAAAATAATATTAGTTTTATAGAATAATTTTATCGGATATCATTTTAATTTTATTAGCTCATTGTTTTCATCATGTTTTTTAATATATTGGGTATCAGTATTATATATCATATATATATATATAAATTAGTATCAGCCCAGCCATAATTGATACTCAATATAAAATATTAATTATTTTACTAATTTTAATAATTGTATCTAACTGAATGACCAAATGAAATTTTATTTTAAAAATTGTGGGAAAGATGGTTATAAATAATAATAATAAAAAAAAACACAAAGATAATTATTTTTTATGATTATTTATAACATTTTAGATGGACAGATCACAATTCTGTGGATGTAAAGGAATTAGAACTTGTTTCACATGTGAAAAAGAATTTAATTTAACTCCAACAGTTGATTCAACAAGTTTAAAAGTTAGTTAAAATATATATATTTTTGTCTTCTAATATTAATTTTTGGTAATTTGATTTTTAGAAGTTATCTACTGCTTCATACTGTCCATACTGTAATTTGTTATGGTCAGGATGGGATGCAAGTGAATATAAAAATCATCCTAATCATAATGGTATATCATACTATTTAGATGGTATTTTCATTGAACATGAATTTATTAATGAACATGAAGAAATAACCTTAATCGACAATTTAGATGCCATACCTTGGGAGATATCACAAAGTGGCCGTAGAAAACAAGTAAATTTAATTTAAAAAATTATAAAACATTATATTAAAATAAATGTTTTACTTTAGAATTTTGGTCCAAAATGTAACTTTAAAAAACGTCGATTATCAATAAGTAACTTCAATGGCTTTCCTTCTTGCACAAAGTTTATTCAAGATCGTTTTAAACAAATTTCAATAATGAAAGATTTTATAACAATTGAACAATGTTCTTTAGATTATAATCCTAAATTAGGTGCATCAATTGATCCTCATGTAGATGATTGCTGGATTTGGGGTGAAAGAATAGTAACATTAAGCCTATTAGCCGATTCTGTACTTACTTTAACTCCACATATTATCAAATATGATAATCAGTACAATAAAGATTATATACCAAATGTTGATTGCCTGAATGTTCCGGTAAATAATTCTAATTATCCAATTGACGTTGTGCGCATATTAATGCCTAGAAGATCACTTTTAGTTTTATATGGAAAACCTAGATATATATGGGAACATTGTATACTTCGAGAAGATATTCAAAATAGAAGAGTATGCATTGCTTACAGAGAGTTCACACCACCATATTTAAAAGATGGAGAAAAATTTACTGAAAGTTCTGATATATTACAAAAAGCTGAATGTTATTGGTGAATAATTTTTTTTATTTGTATTTTAATCCAATTAATAATATTACATGATAATAATTTATAAATGTATAATGTATTAATTAAAATTCATCAAACTTTTATTTTAGTATATAAATATTAAATTTTTATTATATCATTTATAGTTCTTATTATTTTATTATATTTAATTATGTAACATTATATTCTGATAATCATGAAGTCAAATCTTATAATTTTTAAATGAAAATTTAATAGTCAATTATACATAATTTTAAATTGGTTTATAACTATTCCGTATAGATTTTGACAATGAACATGACAGTGTAATTCCCAGCAACTAAAAGATAGTTATGATTATTAATTAATGTATAAAATTTTAGTCTGATTTAAGATTTATTTATTATTGAATTATTTGGCAAACCTGTAAAAATGCTATTCCTATAGCAACACCACTTAACATACTAGCATTTTCTCTTACAATCTTTATTAATGACTCATAACAAGGTTGTTTGTAAACACTTGGTTCAGAAGCTGTACAATTTTGATGATCTATTGTTCCATCATTATATCCACAACAAGACATTGGTAATTTACCCTCAAGTATTGGGTACCAGTCATCCATTTTTTCAGCTCCACAACAATGTAACTTATATATATAAACAAAATAGGACTAAGTAAATAATTAAAATAAAAATAAAATTTAGAAATTTTTGTAATATATAATTTGATTTTTGTTTAATACAAAATTTAAATTAAATATAAATCTTTGTTTAGTAATATAAAGATATTATGGTATTAATATCGTATGTACCTACCTATACATTTCTATTAACTTAAATTTTGTAATCTAGTCTAAAAATGAGTTTTAAGTTTTAACTAAAAACTCTTAAGCATTTTCATAATACAATATAATAAATTTATTTAAAAAATAATTCTACAATTCACTTAACATCAAAATAATATAATAAATATGTATCATTCATTACAGATGATTGAAGTCCATCCCACATATGAGTTATATGCATCGTTTTATTATAAAATGGCATTGTTTCATGTAGTTTTAATGTTACAACAGAATGTGCTCTTTCTAGTAGTATAAATCCAGCTAAACCACCTATGATTTCCATTATAAAACAAACAGTCAACAAAAATCCAAACTAAAAAAAAATATATATATATAATATATAGATTAAATGTTAACAGATGAATTATAATAATTAATAATATATAAGTAACCTCATAAAAAAACACACTCAAATATAGGTAGGTATATATGAAATATTAATTTACAGTTTTTAAGTAAGTAAAGTTGTATAGGAATAGTAAACTTTTAGAATAAAAACTGAACATGATCTCGAGGCGCTGGAACAATGGGGACAATTGCTTCCACAGAAAAAGGGCTCAAAGAGCTCCATCTCATTGCAAAAATACTTAGGTTTTAGTCTTTTCTTTAATTTTTGACTAACTTAAATTTTGGTAAGAATTTCAAATACCTATATTTTTTTGCTCCCACTTACAGTTCAATAATCATTCTGGCGCCACTGACCTTGGATATAAACATTTATACTTACAGTGAGCATCATACAGTTGTTTTCTTTTAAGGTACCACAGCATCCGAAATACGACACTATTAAAATTGTAAGACCCACAACAATTAAAAGAGATGGTACAGTAAAATAGTGTTCTGTTAAAAATTGATTATACTGTATGTAGACATTTCGAATTGATAATCCAACGGTTAATAATAAAATACCACTTAACTAAAAAATAATAATTTTATGTTTACATTTAAAATATAGGTTGGTAAGAACTTAATAGTAAATATGTTTAGTCTAATTTAAATCTAATTTACCACCTATGAACAAAAAATAAATAATTATATAATATGTATAATATATGTAGATACGATGTACGAAGCATTATATATAGGCATATACCATATAACAGCGTTCCCAACCCATGGGCCGTGGGCTTCGGCTTCGGGCAGTATGGAACTGGGCCGTACACCATTTAAACAATCAATTTCAAAGTCGCATTAAATTGTTTAACTTGTAATTAAGTTGAATAATGTTATAATCTTAATAAACAATTTTTTTTTTCAATTCTATTTTTAATAACTGACGTGTATATATATATATATATGTATAATATATACGTTACGTATATATAATATACACATATATGATATATATATACAATATACATATGCATATTCAGGTATACTATTAGTCATTAGTGGGCCTCAAAGATTTTTTTACAAAATTGGTGGTCCGCACAACTAAAAAGGTTGGGAACCGCTGCCATATAATATACATACACGTATTACCTACTAATTAGTAATTTCTAGTGGTGTATTTACAGAGGGTCCAAGAGTATTGGACTCCCAGAACCACTACAGCGATCCTTATTTTTATAATTTTATATTACCTATACATATTTATATTAATTTTGTTATTCTTATTTAGTAAATCTATAATTTATTGATAATAATATATTTAAAAAATGTTACGCTATTGAGATTACCAAAACTAATGATAAATTATATTGTTATTAGTATATTGTTAAATTATGGTATAATTACCAAAATAAAGTACCGACCCGATGTAATTCTCTATTGAAAACCTATCTAGTTAGCGATAAACATTTCATTTTTTTGTACCCCACATTATTAAAACTTTAAATTAATAAGTTGAATAGGTAATAAAAAAAAAAAAATATATATAAATTTAAATTATTTCGTAATTCATATTATTACCTAGGTATATCAGTATATCCTAACTTATCCTATTATATAAAATAGTATAATTTATCTATCTAATACTAATATACCTACCTACTATTATTTCATGCTAATTGTTACCTAATAAATACCTACCTCTAGCTATATTATGTTATGATTATTTATATTAAGTTATATGTATTGCGGCGTACCTATCTATAAAATTTCAACATAATTACTTGCATTAATGCATTGGCACGGTAATCTAAACGATATTTATAGAAAAAATAAACGCAATAATTATGTTGATACGAAATAATAGTAAATACTACATAATATAAATACCAACTAAATTATAATATAGTACCTATTGGAATTCCATTAATTTTTTGACAAAACATTTTTAAAATAAAATTATTTATTTAATCATAATATTTATATGGTATTGTAATATTTTAATATTATATATTGTCTACACCTAACTAAAATTACAAATTCCTTACATACCTATCCAATTATTCCATGTAGGTATAAGAAATAATAATAGTAGGTATCTATTTAATATCATGTTAGTATCTACATAAGTACCTACTGTAGAAATATATACCTACTAGATACAGGCATCATAATTTGTTTTCTTAAGTATTTATAATTATTATATTACTAAGTAAAATAAGTTTTATAAACAAATTTTAAATAAATTTTAACTAGTAAAAAATATAAGTGTAAATTATAATATACAATAATGTCAATAATAAAATATAAAAGTTACTTCTAAACTATACTCTATTCGCTATTCCTTTGTATGCGTCCCAAGTAAATATGAGTAGGTACCTATACTATAATGATTATAGTTACCTAATGAATATATTAATGCAGAATAGCATGTCCATATTATTATAATTATATTATTATTTTTATGTTAACAATTAATTTAAACTTACAAATATTATAAAATTAAATACAAATAACAAGTATTTGATTGCCAGCGACATTTTATTCAACATGACTTAATATAATTTGATGAAATTGATACGTGTCAGTTTAAAATATAGGTATAGCACCAATATAATATTATAAAATTGATCGAACTAATAAAAAAAAATTATACTTTCTTTGAATATTTAATTTGTTTAATATAATATAGTAGTCTAGTACGACGAATTCTTTTATACAATATCGATGAATAATGTAACTAAATATAATAGGTACTATAGATATATACCTAATATTACTATATTATTATACTATATTATAGGTACTATATAGAGCATATTAAAATACCTACGCGTTATCATTGCAGTACCTACGACACGTTTTCTCTATTCTAACTATTTAAACAAGTGTCATTTGCCAACTGCATTATTGTATTCTAGTATTCTGTCATTATTTCATACCTAAACTCGATAATACAAATGTCAATATAAAAAAACAAGTGATAATTTTTCCTATTATTTGGATATATCCCGATATCCGTATATATCGCTATCCTCTGTACCTATATTATATGTATATGACATTTCGTAATATTATTTACCCTTTACCTACCTACATTATTTATAAGCTATACCTACCTATTATTTTCAAGTTATATTATAATATTAAGGTTTGTTATTTATTATTATTATTATTCCCGATATGGTAATATACATATTAATATTTTTAATTAATAAAATATATAGAATATTTAAACAATCAAATGTCAATTAATTTAATAAAAAATGAAATCAACTGAATGTTGAACGTTAATCATAAATTAAAATTAAATGATTAATCTGTTCTCGTTTAAAAACATTTTGGTAGGTATGCCTACTGTATGTATCAGAGGCCAAGGGCGTATCTAGAAATTTTACAATTGGGGTTCAAAAATCATATCAAATATTATTATTAAATTACATAGATACCTACTTACATATATTATTTATATAAAAAATAATAATCTGTATTAAAAATAAATGTTAATTAGGTAATAATTATTATATTAAGTAAGGTATAAAATAAGTGATCTGGATCCCAAATTCCTCTCTTGGGTACCTAAGCCACTAGTAGGTATATACTTTAATTTGTAAATTTCTTGTACCTATGTTTAAAAAACATAAAAAAATAATTATCAAATTTTACAGAATATGAATAAAGAAATGTAGGTAAACAAAACCTTTTTATATACAGATAAAATCATAAAATTATAAAAGAACAATACTTTCGAATTCTAAAGAAATTTAATTTTTAAATTTCCCACAAATATATTTTAAAAAATATAATTAAATAAATTGAAATTATAATTCTTTCGGTTGATATTCTCTAGTTAAATAATGTACCAAATTATTATTTACCTATTAATATAATACATAATATACCTAATCATTTTAAATAGGTAGTTATTCTTATTTGTTTGTTTTACATAAATTGATCTATCTTAAATTAATATTATATAATTTTCTATTACAAATATATCGTATACCTATATTTAGGTATCCTAAAATAAAATTCTGGCTATGCCAGATCAATATCAGATGAGTACCTACTACCTATACACCTATACTAAATTACTATAATACAAATATACAACATATCCTCATTGAAATATTAATATTATATGTTTCTAAGTAACTATTTAATATTTATTATTATTTTATAGTAATATTTTATAATACTATATATAGGTTCCTATTTCCTATATACGAGTATATATACTCAAATTATATTTAATTATATAAATTATATTTTATTTTTATCACAAAATAACATAATTATCATTTAAACTATTCAGTAATTAGTACCTAATGATAATATGAGTGACAATAATTCAAATCAAAATAACAAAAAGGAGGAAGAAGTTAATAATAATAATACCAATCAAACAGATAAAACAGATGAAATAGATAAAACAAATGAAATAGATGAAATAGATAAAACAAATGAAATAGATGAAATAGATAAAACAGATGAAATAGATGAAACAGATGAAACACCTAATTCTAGTCAAAATGGTAATTAGAAATTGTACACTTAAAACATAATATTTAGGTCTATATAATATATATATATATACATATATATTATAGGTATATATTATGTAACAGGTAGCAGGTAGGCACGCAGAATACATACGCAGTGGTCGAAGTGGGGTAAAATAAGTGGAGGGATGCCTACCCAGTGGCGTATTTTGAACAAAATTCTAGGGGGGTCCAAAATTTTTTCCCTATTATATATTAATCAAAAGATTTTAAATTTACTAAATAAGAATAACAAAATTAATATAAATATATAATATAAAAAAGACGAGCCTTCTGGATCAGGACGAGCCTGATACTCCTGCCGCATGGGATACAGGTGTGCAAATCATAGTTTTTAATATTAATTAGAATTTGAATGCAATGATGCAAACCATTGTATTCGAAAAACGATTCTGAGCGAAGTTCAGTCAAATAATGAAGGAATTTATTAAAATTTTGACATTTTTTATGAAATATGTAAAATGCAAAATTTTATCACACATGACACATATAACCTAACCATATAGCTTATAGGTACACATATAGTACAAAAATGAACATCCTATAAAATTTTCTAGTCTCTTACATAGTTACATCAAAATTGACCGAGTTTTCGTCAAATATTGAAATCAAATTCATCGAGATTTCAGATTTTCTTGAAAAATGCTATTTTTTCGTCGGGTTTTCTACCGCATAGGGTCAATTTTGAAAAATTCCAAAAATGACCTAAATAAAGTACCAACTACATCCAATTTTCTATTTAAAACCTATACTATTCATGAAAATCGGAGCATTATTTCGGGTTAGTTAAAGTGTCTTCAGACATAAAACAAAAAAAAAAGATACACATATCATTATAAATCAATACATTCTTGCTTCGCACAGAATCTAAAAAAAAGACACAAATCATTGTAAACCCAATACATTTTTCGCTTCGCTCAAAATCTAAAATATTCCAACCAAATAATTATACCAAATGTTTATTGTAAAAATTATTTTTTTATTAAATTAATAGTTCGTACCTACCTATTTAAATATTTTTAATTTTTAGTTTCTAATATTATGGATCCACAATCTTCTGGCATAAGCAAAAACAGTAAAAAAACCAGTTTACATCAATTAAATGAAATAGAACGCAAGAATAAAGCTAGAAATAAAGTGTCTGTGAAACACATACAAATATTTTCCAATAGAAACAACAAAAATGATCGAAGTCAACAAGCTTCTCAACAATTTACAGCCGACAATACGCATACATTAAAAATATCGGAATCTTCTTCATTTTTTGAAGGTTATAGTTCAGTGACTTCTATTAACAGTAGATATATAGATAGCAATCAGGAAAATGAAAAATGGAAAGATCTAATAGTATTTATGTGCACTGAATCATCTATAATGTTATATTCAAATGTTTTTTTAATGGTAAGTTAAGTAAATTTATATGTTCTTATGTTAAATACACATTATATGATAAATATAATTTATTTATTGTGAAAGTACTTACGAAAAATTCATTAGGAAGTTATAGCATTAATTACAAATACTAATACATATATTGCTCACAGTTGGGTTCATGACGTTTTGGTAGCATGTTTTTTTAGTTTTTTTTTTTTTTAAGTTTTCTATAATTATTAGGTACTATATATTGTATCTATTTATTAGATAATTTATAGATATTCTATTTTTCTATAATGATAAAATTTAATTATTCACATTAGACTTCTTCTTACAAGTATGAGATTAATTAATATATTATTCTAGTAGTCATGTATACTAAATGTGTTACATAACACGTAGAGTATATAATTAGGTATTTAATAATAAAAATTAATAAAAATATAACCGTCCTAAAATTTTCCAGGAGGATGACATGTCACCCCTTGCATCCCTTAATAGGCGCCATTGGACATAAGTACTATCTCACAATATTTTCAAACATACCTAATAAGTTAATTTTATTTAGGTATTAACTACTTACCAATTAACATTTATAATTATCACACATAAATTAATAGTTTTTACTGTTTTTGTATAGATATGTTCGATTATTTTGATGATCACATCTGATAAATATATATCAACTTTGGATATCACTAGAACTTTTCTCAATTTAGAGTCAAATAAACCAATATTTTTTGGTTTATATAGTGGATTTATAATGATGTTGATTTGCATTTGTGGACTTTATGGTGCTTTGACAATACGCAGGAAACTTTGTTATTACGTATGAATATCTATACTTACAATTATTTATATATTATTTATTAGGTGTAGCTTTTTAATAAGGAAACTTTTAAAACTTAAACACACTTTTTTTTAATCTACAAACATAATTAGATAATAATTTAAATTAGTTGGTATTTACAATTAGGTACCTAAAAAATTATTTAAAAAATAAGACATAGGTACCTAATTATGATTAATTAATAAATAACAAGTACCTACCCAGGGGTGGATAGGTAGTTTTTTTGTTAGAGGGAAAAATTTTAAAAAGGCCACCAAAATAAAAAAAATTGCTCGCATTATTCGTATATTTTTATTTTAAAACAATAACTTGTAAAATTGTTAAAAATCGAGTGGTGCCAAGGGGGGCCAATGACATTATACAAGATGAGGGCCCACAGGGAAAATTCCTTTTTTCCTATGGGCCTATCCACCCCTGTACCTACCTACTAATATGAATGCATTATTTTTTCTTATTTATGATATTGTGACGACAACGTCCCATATCTTCATTATATTATACAGAATACAGGTGAAATTATATCTTTTGTTTATAACATACTTAAATAATTTTATTTTAAATTATGTATTACCTATACGAAAACACGAAACTATCAACGTAAAGAACATTAAGAACATACAAATATTATTTTTAACTATTTATAAAATATTAGGTATTTATTAAATTATTTTTAGGTACAAATTAATCATAGTAATTAATGAAAGGAGGTAGAGCGTAGAAGAACAATTTTAAACATATCACGTCGATTATTACGTATTATAACATATAATAAGTCAAAGCTTGTCCTGGGCCTATTATAAAAACTTGGGCCGGCCTTGATTAACACTATACTATACCTACATACGTTATGCTCAGTGTTATATCGTAAAATTTTCAGACCTAAATGCCCAAATTTGTCAAATTTTTATCAAACATATACATAAAAACGAGAATTAAACGAGAATTCAAAGTCCTATATTTCGTAAAAAAATTAACCAAACGGTTCCAAAATTTTACCACATATATATAGTCCATATGTGAACACCCAATAAAATTTTCAAGTCTCTAACTTCAAAGTTGCCGTTATCGTGAAATATTGAAATAGAATTTGTCAAAATTTAAGTTTTCGTGAAAAATGCCATTTCTTCGTTGTTTTTTCTACCGGTTAATTTTGTGAAATTCAAAAAATGACCTAAATAAAGTACCAACTTTATCCACTTTTCAACCGGAAACATACGAGTATGCTATTCGTGAAAATCGTAGCATTATTTCGGGTAGTTAAATTGTTTTCAGACAAAAAAAAGACAAAAAAAGATGAGCTGATACTCCTATATCGTACATATACGTATTTCAACTGTTGTTAATTGTAATCCATTGCGATAGCACTAACATCTAACGCTTGGTGAGTGCTGACTGCTGAGGATAACAATATACCTACATCTATGTTGTTGAAATACGTATAAGTACAATAAAAAAGTATCAATTATGTAATTTGAGCATTTAATAATAAATCATAAATGCGCTTATTCTTATAACTAATGAATTATGGATGGATAATATATAGATGAGTGGCATGATGATTGCCAATGCATTATTTCAATTTGGACTTGGGGTAACTATAATTAATACAAAATTCGATCAAGAAATTATGGTAAAAAAAGAAATGAAATTTAGTTTTTTAAGTTATGGTATAAAATCAGACATAACTAAACGTTGGAATGAATTTCAATCTGAAGTAAGTAATTTATATAAATATAAATATACGAGTACATATAATATATAAATATAAATGTTTATTTTGTATAACCACTTAATGGTTGTTTATTATTAGTTTTTTGTGATATGAAACTATGAACCTTTGTGGTATCAGGCTGGCCGCACGCGGCACGCCTAAAGAGCAAAAGTGTGTTAGACTTAACGCTTAAGGCTTAACCTAGTTTGCCAAAAATGAAACACAGAAAATTATAGTAATTACATAACACACGCACACTGATAATACAAAAACAAAACAAAACGTTTTTGCTTTAAACAAAAGTAGTGATTGATACCTATACCGTTTTTATATTTCGTTACTCATAGAAATGAACTAGAGACTAGACTCCGAACTAGGCTGGCCGAAGCAAAAATATATGGTCCGAATTTATTGCATCCACCAGAATGCCTTCTGAACAGTAGTAATTTTTATAATGTACAATATAGGACTGTTATTGATTTATTATTATTTTTTAATAATTAATAATAATAATAATAATAAATAAAATAATAATAAATATTATAATAATCAAACGATATTAAATCATCGAAGTTTCACTTTATTAATAATGCCAGATTAAGATTTAGCCATGTTTGGAGCCCGATAGGGCGGTAGCCCAAAGGCCTTAATTTTTATTTTGTTTTTTACCAGTATAAATATCATTTAAACAATTATTGTACACATCTGCCTAAAAAAGTTTATTTGTTATAATATGAAATTCATATTTTTAGATTCTGAGCGAAGCGAAGAATGTATTGGTTTTACAATGATGTGTGATTATTTTTTTTTTTTTTTTTTATGTCTGTGTACAAAAATACTACCCGAAATAATGCTCCGATTTTCACGAATAGGGTATGTTTCCGGTAGCAAAGTGAACGTAGTTGGTACTTTACTTAGGTCATTTTTTGAATTTCTCAAAATTGACGCTATGCGGTAGAAAAAACGGCGAAAAAATGACGAAAAAACTGCATTTTTCGCGAAAAATGAAATTTCGACGAATTCGATTTCTATATTTCTCGATAACTCGGGCAATTTTTAAGATAGAGACTTTAAAATTTTTTTGGGTGTTCACATAGCTACTATATATATGTGGTATAATTTTGGAACCGTTACATTAATTTTTCTCCAAAATATAGGACTTTGAATATTTCGTAAAATTCACGATTTTACGTATATAATGTGTGATAAAATTGTCAATTTTGGGTATTTTAGTCTGAAAATTTTACTGAAGTATACTTACATATTACTTAACATCATACTAAAATATTAGAAAAATCCATTGTCAAAATTTTTTTTTATAGCCGTTTTAAGTTGATATTTTTAGGAAAACGAAAATCTTAGAAACCATACGTATAAATAAATATTCTGAAAACACTTTTACTACCCGAAATAATGCTTAGATTTTCACGAATAGCGAGTTTCAGATGTAAAAGTGGATGTAGATGGTACTTTATTTAGGTCATTTTTCGAATTTTTCAAAATTGACTATAAGCGGTAGAAAAAACTTCGAAAAAATGACGAAAAACGGCATTTTTCACGAAAAATGAAATTTTGACGAATTCAATTTCTATATTTCTCGATAACTCGGGCAATTTTTAAGATAGAGACTTGAAAATTTTTTTGAGTGATCACATAGCTATTATATATATGTAGTAAAATTTTGGAACCGTTACATTAATTTTTCTACAAAATATTGGACTTTGAATATTTCGTAAAATTCTCGTTTTTACGTATATAATGTTTGATAAAATTGGCAATTTTTGGTATTAGGGTCTGAAAATTTTACTTAAGTATACTTACATATTACATAACATCATACTAAAATATTAGAAAAATCCCTAATCTCAATTTTTTTTTATAGCTGTTCTAAGTTGATATTTTTAGTTCAAACGAAAATTATTATAATCTGACTGAACTTCGCTCAGAATCGTTTTTACGAATGCAATGGTTTATCATTGCATTAAAATTCTAATTAAAATTAAACGCTATGATTCGCACACCTGTATCCTGTGCGGCAGGAGTATCAGCTCTTTTTATTACATAATATTTAAATTTAAATTTAAATAAAAGACGAGATGATACTTCTGCCTCAGGGATATAGGTTTGCAAATCATAGTGTATATAATTTTAATAAGAATTTTAATGCAATGGTAATCCATTGTATTCGAAAAACGATTCTGAGCCAAGTTCAGTTAGATAATGTAGGAATTGATTAAAATTTTGACATTTTTTATGAAATATTTTAAATGCAAAATTTTATCACACATATTGGTACACTGTACACATATACATAGGCGCAATTAGGTTAAAAATGTGGGGGGGGGGGGCTAAAGTCCCAAACAATATTATATTTATAATATATTAACAAATACACCTATTAAACTATAAAAGTTTATTAAAAAAAATTGGGGGTGCTAAGCCCCTCAAGCCCCCCAATTTTCGTCTATGCACATATAGTACATAGGTAAATGAACACCCTATAAAATTATCAAGTCTCTAACTTCAAAATTGCAAAATCTAACCTAACTGGAGTATTATTTCTTGTCGAAAAAATGTCTTCATACATAAAAAGAAGAAAAATCCTTTAAATATTGATTTCACTAAAATTTCAATTTTAAATACCTATAAAAAAATTGAGCATTGCGATTTTTCTAATATTTTGATATCATGTTAAGTAATATGTCAGTATACTTAAGTAAATTTTAAAATAATTTTTTATTTTAAAAATATAATATTTTATATTATAAAACCCAAAACTTCTAATTTTATCAACTATCATATACATAAAAATGTGAATTTTACGAATTATTCAATCTTATATTTTATAGAAAAATTAACGTAACCGTTCCAAATCACTTATATATAGTATCTTGTACTAACTGTGTCTCTAACTTCAAAATTGCCTGTGTTATCTTGAAATATAGAAATAAAATTCGTCGAAATTTCGTATGTTACGTATATTACATATATTAATATAATAATATATAATACTCGTATATGGATTCTAAAATTTTCGTTTAGACTAAAAACATCAACTATAAACAGCTATAAAAAATAATTGAAACAAGGAATTTTTTAATATTTTGATATGATGTTAAGTACCTACCTAATATGTACAGGCGCGTGCCGATTGGTGGGAGGATAGGGGACATTCCCCCCCCCATGGGATCAGCCTCCACTCTCGATAATATGACAGTTAATTAGGATAAATTTACAATTGAGTGATAATAAGAAATTGTACAATTTTTAACTTTTACAAGACGTATTTTTTAGTTATCGAAACAAAAATTTATGATCAATTATAATACGTTATTGATAACGCTAATATTAATGTTTTTATAATTCCCAGGAATTTCTGGAAAATTGAACTATCCTATAATAAGAATATATTGTATTGTTTAAATAATTCACAACAGCCATAAAGTAAATAAACACTGGCACTAATATAATATAGTAATTAAATCAAATTTATTATTTATATATAGTATTGATATAGTTTATCATTGTAAAATTTATGTATACTAACATAATATAGATATTAGATATATCGTATCTAAACTTAATCTAATAACTTCCAGGAATGTGCAAGGTATCTTATCATCAAATATAAATATAATGTATTGTATACCCTTACCAGTAGTAAAATAAATGAGAAGTATGCTCGACTCGATACCGTGTTTTCGTCGTAGTCTGCGCATTTGCACCGTCTTGACTTTTTGTGCATAATGCATTCGTTTCACATCGATTTCCCGATGATAACCGAAGGTAAAAATAATGCAATATTACTTTGGTCGTAATAATCATAGTAAAATACATTTAAGTACGCCTGATGGTATTCTACGATAAACGAAATACACGTGACGTCACTTGACTTTTTATTTGTTGCCTATCATTTATTTTACTATGCCTATACCTACAATTTTCCCTAATTGATATAAGTCGTAATATTAACATTTCTAGGAACTTTCGTTCACGCAATTCTCTCATCTAATTATTTGACATTAATTTTAAAAATATTTGATTTTACTATCTACAAGTTTGATTATATTTATTACTATTAAATATTATTTTGTATTTTGTATTTTAATATTATATAATATTTTCTATATATTGTACATAATATGTCACCGCCATCGCCACCGCTGCAATGTGTGCGATCGTTACCGCCACCGCACCGCCGATGACACCGCGGCAGTGTGTAGACTTTTAAAAATGAAAACATTTAAATCTATTTTATGTGGTTTTTGTATCGTTTTGATTTTTAAAGATTAAATGCATAGTTTTAACATACAATAAAATTATATTTGTAAATTGACACAAAATGTAGTAATTATTAGCTATTTTTCCAAAATATTATTTATTATATTATTTACCAAGACATTTTGACAATGAAACAAGTTATAGGAGCAGCATGACATTTTTTTTACAACCATTTAAAATTTCTGGGCACGCTACTGAATATGTAAGTAAAATTTTCAGACCTAAATGCCCAAAATTGCCAATTTCATCAAACATACATAAAAACGAAAATTTTACGAAATATTCAAAGTCCTATATTTTGTAGAAAAATTTACGTAACGGTTTCAAAATTTTACCACATAAATAAAGTTCATGTCTCTAACTTCAAAATTGCTCGAGTTATCGTTAATTATTGAAATCACAAATTCGTTGAAATTTCAGTTTTCATGAAAAATGCCGTTTTTTCGTCATTTTTTCTACCGCTTAGGGTCAATTTTGAGAAATTCAAAAAATGACACAAATAAAGTACGTTTTTTTTAACATTAATTTTGAAGTGTGAGTACATAATATAGTAATCCTGAATAGGTTTACAGAGTAACCTATATTGTATTCATTATAGCCGTAACTTACCGGCATACAGCTGATAGTTGAATATTTATTTATTACAATATATTCGTTATTAATAAAATAAGTTAATTAGGTAAATATTTATTTAAATAAAAGAGGAAGAAATAAGTTAAATAAATACAACGAAAAATAAATCCAATTAACATGCCATAAATCTAAAAAACGAATATTATTTAAAAGAATAAAAATGGATTCATTCATGGCCGTTTTAAAAAAATTACATTTTAAAGAATTTTCAATACAATACCTGATACTTTATCTTTACGTTTGAAGGAAATGACTAGGTACTATCGAATTTGGGACATGGCTTTTCAATCATAGAGGTAATTTGTATAAACCAGTATATTGCGTCATAGGCGCCTGGGAAAATGTACTTACCTTTATATATAACTCAAAATTTAAATACATACAGTAAATTGATAGTGGGGTATCAATTTAAAAATAAAGTTGATTCTATTTATATTTTGAATATATTTCATAAATAATAAATATAAATAATAATACCCATTTTATTTTTATCATAAATAAATAAATTATTTATTTATTAAAATACAAGTATATTGTCTAATAGGAGTATAAAAAAGATAATATTTTTGAATTGAAAATCTCAAAAACAAAAAATATCTTTAATACACATGTAAGATAATATATATTATAAATTCACAAGCCTTATCATTTTATATATATATATATATATATATATATATATATATATATATAAATATATTGAAACTATCACAAGTCTTAATAATTGAAACAAATAAAATATACATTAAATAATTTGCATATACACACAGTAAGCTAGTAAAAATATATTTAAAAATAATAAAGCTTAAAATGGATAAAATAAAATAAATTACAATTTAAAGTTCATTAGGTATATGAATAATTATGCAATATTAGTAAGGTATAAATTATATGTTGCACCTAACTAGTAATCAGCGAAGTAATTGAAATAATACCTAACTTATTTAAACCATACATAAGTGCATAACTATAAAATAAAATAATATATATATATTGAATATATGCAAATAGTATAATATATTATATTGAATACTACTAATTTTATATAATATTTTTAGTGACCTACAAACTATTAATAGGTAATATGACTGAGAAATTTTAATATTAAGGGAATAGATATATAGGTAAATAAATATTACTCGTATAATAAATAAATATTGACTGAAATAATATTGATGTGTAACAGATAATTATATTAATATAGTAAAAAAATTCAAACTTTAATTTAAACGAGACATAATTTAAAAAAATTAAATGATAGTATAAGTAACTGGTTATAATTTTATTATTAAATGATGAATTTTTTTTTATGAAATGTAAATTATTAGTTATTAGTTTATTACATTACATACACTTAATTTTTATTTAAAGTAACAAATATAAAGATATGTTAATCATAATTTAATTAAAATTATTTAAAGTTATTTGATATATTTTTTTTTTATTTATTAAAATATAAATTTTACTCTAATATAGAATTTAAGAATGTCTTTTATATTATATAAAATTATTTATTATTTATTTGTAAGTAATACAATTACAAATAAGTATTTATAAAAAAAAAATTAAAATATAAATAAATTACTAAATTGTATGTTAACAATGTCACTTTTTTATTCAGTCAGTTACCTTACATTTTTTAATATGTTTTACATTTAAATTCACAAACAATTGCACATCACAAAGCAAGGACAGTAGTACATTATGTACCTCGTATACTAATAATTACAATATATATTATTTCACTTTAATTTTGAATTTCTTTTTAATTGTAAATAATTAAAAATAAATGAAATAAATTACTTATTGATATTTTATGTAAAAGTATAAATGAACAAAAAATAAATAAAATAAAAATAAATTAGTGCCCTTGCTCGCTCCGTTGTTCATAATTTAAAATACTCAAAATCTGAATATATTAAATTTTTTGATATAATGAATATTATACTAAAATATAAAAGTACATAGCTATAATAGTTAGCTATTAAAATTAAAATTTTTTAATAGTATTGCACTGTACAAATCAAACTATAAATATAACATCCTATACACATCACTTTTTTACATTTTGGTACAAGAAATATATATAATATATACCTGTAGATTACCAAATAATTAAAATTATTGATTATGAGTTGACTGATTATTGGTAGGTTTTTGTTTTTCTCGATTATATTGTTCTAATATGTCTGGAGGTACAAGCATCCTAAGATTAGAATTTTCTGTTTCTAGTAATCCAACTTTATCCATAAGCTCAGCAATTTTTTCTTTTAATACTTCTACTTCTTCACGTACAGCATACATAAGATGGCTTTTTACCAAATCCATAGCTTGTTCAATCTTATTATCAATAGCTACTGTAGTAGTTGCATTACTAGTATTCCCACTATCAATGTCTTCACTATTATCTTCTTTTTTTTTATTAATAGTTTCCACTGTTTTCATTGAAGGTTTATATGAAGTCATTGGTTGCTGAGGAATGTAACAGTTTTGAATACTGTTAACATAGTTTTGATTAATGGGTACATGTTGTTGTAATGAATATGTCATTTGTTGTTGGGACATTGGGATTGTGGGTTGAATGTTATTTTGTGACATAACATTGATTTGAGATTGTTGCATCAAGTTAGATTGTGCTACTGGCTGCTGCTGCTGCTGTTGTTGTTGTTGTTGTTGTTGTATATGCATTTGGGTAGATGTAACTGCATTAGTTGGAATTTGCATTACAGCTTGTTGGAGTTGCATAGCATTTAAACTTTGAGCTTGTGAATAAGTTGGTTGGTGCATGATAGAAGGCATTGGCAATTGTTGTGGCTGTGACTGCATCATTGGTTGAGTTTGTTGATATTGTTGTCCAGGCTGTTGCATATGTTGTGACTGTTGTGATTGAATAACTTGTTGATTTTGAGATTGAGGTACAGACATTTGGGAATTTGATGGACTTATTCCTAACTGTTGTGATAATACTTGATTTTGTTGTGCCATATTTTGATTTGATTGTATGATTTGTTGAGGCATAGTTTGACCAGATTGGCTAGTTTGGGATAGTTGTTGTTGTATCTGCTGTTGAGATTGTTGCTGTTGTTGCTGCTGAACTTGTTGATTTTGTTGATTTAATTGTTGTCCTTGGTTATGGGTTTGCTGAGAAATCATTTGTCCTGTATGTGGTATTTGTTGATTATTTTGGTGTATCATTTGATTTTGATTCGTGATTTGATTAATTTGTTGTTGACTAATTTGCTGTGGTTGAGATTGTATTTGAGTTGTTTGCATTTGTTTGGTATGCTGCAATTGTGGCTGTTGAGGAATTTGTTGGGCCTGTAGAGTAATTTGTTGAGGTTGTTGAGAAATTTGTTGTGATATTTGTTGCATTTGATTTGATTGAGACATTTGTTGTGGTTGGTTGGTCATTTGGGTAAGTTGATTAATATGATGTGTTTGAGATAATTGCTGTTGAATTTGAGAACTTTGAGGTCCCTGTATTTGTTGACTAACTTGCTGCATTTGTTGATTTCCTTGTTGTTGTGATGAAGGAACTTGTTGAACACATGGTTGAGGGTTTGATGTTTGAGTCTGCTGAATATGCTGTTGAGACATTTGTTGAGTTTGTTGAGGAACAGACTGAGTTTGTTGTGGTTGACTAGGTTGAGAAATGGATGGCTGGTGAGATAGTTGTTGATTTTGCTGAACCAACTGAGATTGCATTTGATTTTGTTGTACCATGGTTGGCTGCGAACTAGGTTGTTGTTGCATTTGCTGTACAGTAGCAGGCAATTGCTGTTGGTTCTGTTGTATTTGTACATGATTCTGTAATTGTTGATTTTGAATAGGTATTGACTGAAATTGTTGTTGAGCCATATGTTGCTGATTGGTCATGGATACTGGAGTAGAAGATTCAGAAGTAACATTTTGTGACTGGACTGCAGCTGAATTGTAATATTGAGGAACTTGTTGATTAATCATTTGGTTAACTGATTGTTGTAATGGTGCACAATTAGGTAAAACTGATTGATTTTGCACAAATGATTTTTGAAACTGTGGTGGCATATTATGTTGAATAATTTGTTGTTGTATATTTGCTTGTGACATAGACTGTTGATATTGTTGAGGAGGCATTGTTTGAGTGACATGCTGATCTACAGAATTTAGATGCTGAATAGGTTGTGGCTGTATTGATGAATTTTGGTTTTGCATAACATTAATGACTGATGGAGTTTGTTGCAACTGTGGCTGCATAACTCCGGAATTGGCAATTACTTGCTGTAACTGATGAGACTGTAAGCTGGAATGTGGCATACAATTTTGGTTAATATTATGTTGTGTCGGTAATTGAACTTGAGTTAAGCTCTGGGGTTGTGGTGCTGGTACAGGAGTTGCAATCGGTTGACTTGCCAAAACGGGAACTTGCATATTAGTTTGCAAACTTTGACCTGGAGATACACATGCACTATGAATAGGAGTAGTTACACCAGACGACACAATGTTATAAGTAGAAGTACGATTTGTATAATTATCAGTGTTATTACAATCAGTAGTATAAGTACTAACATTATTGGTAGTAACTTTAAACTCAGGACATTCATGATGTCCATTGTCCAACGATTCAGTGTTATCCAAGTTGTTTACTTGAGAATAATCTTTATTATCACCATTCACCATTATTATTTTGTTATTTCCTGGTTGTTGTTGATTCATTGAATGGTCTAAGAAATCCATGCAAACCCAACGACCACGTTTAAATGGTTCAGTACTTTCAATTTTCACAACTTTAAATCTTTCATTTCTATTTTTATTTTGAAGACCATTTAAATCACAATCATTCTTTTGTAAATTAGCATCAATGCCATGCACGTCTTCACTTTTTATAGAACCTATGGAATGGCTACTATCAGAGTTATCGACAATAGCTAAGCCATATTGTGAGCTAGTTGGTATGACCGGTGCAGAACTTCCCAAATCATTGGATGTATTATATACAACCATGTTATCGGCATAGTTTTGTAAATCAACATCATGCCTGTTATCTGTCCTGTGGTCATGAACGTGTGAATCTGTGTCCGGTGAGTCTTCATCATTGTCATCGATATTTGGTTCTGTAATGCTTGTTATTTCAAACGATGTCTTTTTAGCTACACAGTTATCATTAGTAGGAGGTAGTGAATTACTATTTTCCATACAATTATGTTTTACATCAGACTGTGTATCGTTATTCTTTTGATCAGCATTATTATCATCCATGGTGACGCGTCGTTAAAATTATCTAAATCCCTAATGGATAAATTAGGCTGAGAACTTAGCCTATAAACAAGGTACGATTATAATATTGATAACAATATTAAAATATTTAAAAATGAGAAAATAAAAGTTCACTACATACTTTCATTATTATGTACATAATGTTGAACGAAGACGTCAACGAGTTGATATGAATTACGATAAAAATAATAAATATAAAAAAATATATGCGTACAACAGACTGATTGTGACATCAATCAAACACCGTCAGTTGTCACTGTATTGCGAGAAACTTGTGATTGACGTCCAAACTTCTGTTTAAGAAAATCGGAAAAAAATTGAACGACACAAAAAATAAACGGCCAATACAATTACAATCCAAACTCTTTTACACTTCACAAACGAACGAACGAACTGCAATACTGCATATTTCCACGAAAACACGCCTCACAGAGAAAGAATGCGCGAAAAAAAAACAACCACGACCTTGTGAACATATGACTGTCGCTTATCAGATATCATGGTTGTATCTTAATTATTAAGAGATACTCGTATTGGTAATTGTTATGTTGTTTGAAAATATTCCATGTTCATGCATGGAACAAAAACCGATTTTTTTTTTTTTAAAAGAAATTGTTGAATTTATTTTAAATTTCAACAGACAATAATATATAAGTTTTGTTTTATTAGAAAAGATAATATACAATATTACAATCTGTAATACTGTAATAATTATTTACAATAAGCAATTTTGATGATGTATTTACAAGTCATGGTGGCGTGAGTGAAGGGGGTGCCCACTGCCCAGTGACTGTGACACTAGGTAGGTACCTACTTCAAAAGTATATAAGTTGTAAATGTAAATATAATATTATATTCAAATTCAATAGTATATTGTAGGTATGTATTACATTTTACATATTACTATTTAAAATTTTCTCTAAGAAATAAGAATAATAAACATAATATTAAATTATTAACTTAACTACATTTACGATTGTGAATCAATATTCTATATTTCTTATTATTAGGTACTAATAAACATTAAAGAGGTAGCTGCAATTCCTATCCTATTTTTTAGTTAGTCTCAAAACAAAGTGTGTAGTTCAAAACTAAAAGTACGCCATAAAGATAAAATATTTTATTTAAATTTATACCTACATCTACAGAGACATATCATAAGTAGTTAATAAATAGGGCGCGGATTTTTGTGTATAATAAAAAAATTCAAAATATGTAAATATTTATGTTATAATTTTCTGTAAAATATGTAATAAAAAACAGAAAATATTTTTTTTTAAAAAAAAGAAACATTAATTTTTATAATTTTAATTTTCCACAAGCAACAATAATAAAATATGGCTATCACTCTTAAAAGTTTCGTTGGAAATTCTTGAAGATACTGAGCAACTTTTGCTTTTTTGTATACGGAATTTTCGGCATTGTTTAATATCGATGTACATTATAATTTAATTACTTAATACACGCACTAAACTAAAATTCAACAAGTACTATTTTACTGGAATAAACACTTATACGAACGATAACGAATGATCGAAAATGACTAAACACTAATTAGGTATTAAAGTATTCTATAAGTTCGTAATAGGTACTCGTACAATATCCACATGGCCACATAGCGATATCAAATATTATTGATTCTAATCTTCTTTATTACGATTTACGACCAATTAAACAAATTTCCCAATATCAATACAAATATACAATAATCATTAATTTTTAATATATCTGTGAATATTTCCGTAAATAAATAAATATATATACGAAATAATATATGTATTTATAAGTAAAATATTTAAAAATATGCATTTACGAAGAAATATGTGAAAATATGTAAAAATCAATATGTTACATTTAAATTTAATTCAGGGTGCTAAGAAACGTACTCATATTCAATCAGAATTAAGAAAATTATATTCCTTAAAATATGTATTTACATAAAAATCCGTTATTATTTAAAATTGTTTTTATTATTATTATTATTATTATTATTATTATTATTATAATAATAATAATATTATGATTGATGAAATTAAAATGATCATAAAATCCCTGAAAAACAACAAGTCACCAGGGGAAGACAATATTAACTCAGAACTTCTCAAGTTGGCAGGACCTTTTTTAGCAACACAGATACAAAAATTAATTGGAAGTATATGGGCCAATGAACAGATTCCTAAAGACTGGAATACAGCGATCATCTGTCCAATCTTCAAAAAAGGAAATACATCTAAAGTTGAAAATTACCGAGGTATATCACTATTAGATACGAGTTACAAGGTGCTATCTCTTGCAGTGCTAAAACGATTAGAAATATACGCTAAAGATATAATTGGGGAATACCAGTGTGGATTCACAAAAGGGAAGTCAACAACAGATCAGATTTTCATTATCCGGCAAATAATGGAGAAGTACTACGAACACGATAAGGATTTGTTTATGATTTTCGTAGATTTTAAACAAGCATACGATAGTATAAACAGACAACAGTTATGGACGGCGCTGAGGAATCTGGAAATCCCAGAAAAGTTAGTCAGGATGATTGAAATATGTAATTCGAACACATACTGTAGGGTACGGTATCAAGGGGAGCTGTCACCGCAATTTGAAGTCCAGTCTGGATTAAAGCAGGGTGATGCAATGTCTCCTGTATTGTTTAATCTTGCGCTTGAACAAGTCATGAGAGATATGTCAGTATGCCACGAAATGGAGCTAAACGGAAAAAATGTAATGCTAGCGTACGCTGACGATATTTTAATATTAGGAGATAAAGAAAGCGATATTGTTAAGGCCGCAGCGAAATTAATAGAGGCCAGTAACAGAATGAACCTCACTATAAACGAAGAAAAAACTAAGTACCTAATAATGACTCGACGCTCAGTAGATAAAACAGCGCTAAAAGTGGGACCTTACTCTTTTGAACAAGTAGACGAATTTAAGTACCTACCTCGGAGTCAACATAAACACAACAAATAATATGCATAAGGAAATCCAACTGAGAATAAATAGTGCAAATAAAGCATATTTTGCGATGAATAAGATGCTCAGTTCTAGACTACTATCCAAAGGCACAAAAGAGAAACTTTATACTTCTTTTCTGCGTCCGATAGTAATGTATGCGTGTGAAACGTGGTCAACAACACAGGGAGATGAAGAAAAACTACTCACTTTCGAAAGGAAAATCCTGCGGAAAATTCACGGACCTACTAGACTTCAAAATGGTGAATATGAGAGGAAAAAAAATGAAGATCTGGAAAGGTTATTTGGTAAGCCGAATATTAGATTATTTTTGAAAGCAAAACGTCTGGAGTGGGCTGGCCACGTGTGGCGAGCTACCGAAAGTCTTACGAGAAACGTCTTAATCAAAAATCCCCAAAAAAAGCGACCAAGAGGAAGACCTCGTCAGAGGTGGTTAGACAGGGTGAAGATGGATATTCTAAATATCGACCACTCAAAACGACTGGATGATGCGATGGACCGGAATGGATGGAGAAACTTGGTGGAAGCATGCAAAAGGCCTTAATGGCCTGTAGAGCATTAAAAAAAAAAATTATTATTATTATTATTATTATTATTATTATTATTATTATTATTATTATTATTATAATAATAATAATAATAATAATCATGGGCGTAGTTTGATAAAATTTTCCAGGGGGGCTATTGCCCCAAGACATATATTTTTTAAACTAACTAATTAATTGGTAATGCCATTTTATTTTAGAGAAATAAATAAAAAATATAAAAAAAAAGATTTATATTTTACATTTTATATTTATTATTACAATCATAATTTTAATTTTAAACGAAATGTAATGATCTTTCCAGTGGCGCAACTATAAATTATGGTGCCCTAGTGTAAAAACTTACATGGTGCACTATGAGAGGTGTTAATCTATGGTTAGGTATATCTTTGTGACCTTTTATTTAAAATTTTAATCAAAATTTTGATTTAATTTCAATATCCTTAATGCAAATGTTCGTAAATATTTATTAGTTACATAAAATATTTTCAAAATAATATCACATTCGAAAAAACTATTCTGAGCGAATTTCTGTCATATAATGTAGGTATTGATTAAAATTTTGACATTTCTTATTAAATATTAATAATTTTATAAAATGCATATTTGTACCACACATATAGGGACCATATAAGTACACATATAGTAGGTATATAAATGAACATCCTTTAAAATTTTCAAGTCTCTAAGTTTAATATAAATGCTCATAAAATCCCTTGTCATTTAAATGCCCATATAAGACAGAACTTCGCTCAAAATACTTTTTTCGAATGCGATGGTTTATCATTGCATACAAATTCTAATTAAAATTAAACAATATGATTTGCACACCTGTATCCCTGCGGCAGGAGTATCAGCTCTTCTCTTTTATAATTTAAACAGTTATAAAAATAAATTGTAAATGTAATAATTCACAATTAATTCAAAATGAGTTACCTAAGTGAAATGTATTTAAGCTTCAATAAAACAATTTTTGTAAATTTTATTTAATATTATTGTAAAATATTGTAATATAATAAGATGAATCTGTAATATAAATATTTTAAATATTGATTTTTCTTAAATTTCAACGTTAAACACCTATAAAAAAAGAGTTGAGATTTTCCTAATTTTTTTGAAAATACGTTAATGTTGATATCAGTATGCTTCAATAAAATTTTCAAAAATTTTTTTGCCTTTTTTATTAATTTTTATTGTAAAAGTATTTAGAAATAATAAGAAGAATATTCGTATGGATTCTAAGATTGTTTAAATTAAAAATATCAACTTTAAACACCTATGAAAAAAAAATTGAAATTAGGATTTTTTTTAATATTTTGATATGATGTTAACTAATATGTAAATATACTTCAATAAAATTTTCAGTCCTTAATGCCAGAAATTGCTCCAGTGTAAGTACCACCCAACACCCCTACTTGTTGGGCCACTGGATCTTTTTTTTTAGAAAGCAACGTAAATAGTCGACCGTCTGGCCGTTTTATTTTTATTATGTATGATTCTATTTTATTTTTATATAGTCTTATGTCTTATGTCTTATGTCCTATATTTTGTAAAAAAAATTTAAAAAACGGTTCCAAAATTTTACCATATATGTATAGTAGCGATGTGAACACCCAAAAAAATTTTCAAGTCTCTATCTTAAAAATTGCCCGAGTTATCCAGAAATATAGAAATTGAATTCGTCAAAATTTCATTTCTCGTGAAAAATGCCGTTTTTTCGTCATTTTTTTGTCGTTTTTTCTACCGCTTAGGGTCAATTTTGAGAAATTCGAAAAATGACCTAAATAATGTACCAACTACATCCACTTTGCTACCGGAAACATACCCTATTCGTGCAAATCGGAGCATTATTTCGGGTCGTAATTTTGTTTTCATACATAAAAAAAAAAAAAATCACACATCATTGTAAAACCAATACATTCTTCGCTTCGCTCAGAATCTAAAATAAATAAATAAATAAAAAACGACAATTATAGGTATTAGGTAGGTAGATGATGATAAAGATTATTATTACGTTCTCATTATACTCATCAGTTCAGTGTGTGCTTTTGTTTTTGAAAGAAATTTTGGAAAGAGTAACTTAACTTAACTGATTAGTTTTGCACCCCCTAAATTTGAGTGAAATTACGCCTATGATTATATATATAAATCTGTAATCTGTGTTTTTTATTTTTAATTTATTGGCTTTAGTACGCCTAAATTGTTTATATATTGCTGTTGATGTAATATTATTATATACAATATACCTACTAGTCTACTACCATTGATTAATTAATTAATCAATGCTACTACTAAATCCATAATAAAAAATTTGTCAAAATATAATAGTTTTACTAAAATGTTTTAAAATAAAATATATTCAAAACAGTTTATATATTTCAATATATTTAAGATTTTCGTACATCGTTTTTACTTAGTTATCATGCTGTGGATTAAATGATGGAAATAGTTATAAAGCAAAACAAATACCATTACCAAAATCATGTTGTATATTTAAATGTAATTTTGAACAATCCACTGATTGGAAAAAAATTTCATATACTGGTTGTTTTAATATAGTGAAAAAACTTGAAGCAAAATTTTTGAATCCAGTTATTATTCTTATATTTTTTTGTTCATTTTTACAAGTATGAAAAAGAATTTGATTAAATAACTCGCAATAATAATGCAACATTAAAATGTACATTTAATTTTTTTGATACAGATGTCAAATGCTATATTAATTTTAAATTTATTAAGACCTAAACCAAAACCAAGAAGATATCACATTGCATATATATTCTGCCAACAAAAAATATGTTGAACATATGTTTAATTGTTACGTTACATAATTTATTTTCATATTGTATGTTTTCATGTTTATCGGTTAAGCTAAAAAAAAATAAATATAAGAAGAAAAAAATTAATAAAATGTTAGATTATACATTCTGAGCGAAGAGAGTGTAACTCTTCTACACATACTGGTATGGAAGAGTTACAGGTGTATAATGGATAATGTTGAATTTTGAATGCAATGATAAATCATTACATTTGAAAACGATTCTGAATCAGAATAGGCGGCACTCGGTAGAATTTAATGGGGGTGCAAAAACTACCCGTGGGATTTCTTTAAAATATCTAACAAATATAGGTATTACTATTGAATTTAGTATCATAGGCGCAACTAGAAATCAAATCTTGGGGGTGCTTAAGCTCCAGGTAGTTTTGCAAATCGTGAATACCCCCCCTCCCTTTACACAAAACAAAAATATTTGCTTATTATTACACAATAATTGAAAATAGGAAAAAAAACCTTATACATGCTTAGTCATATAATATAAAAGTCATTTTTAAACATTTAAATTTCAAATTTATTATAAAATATGTTAAATATAATTATCTTTAAAATTAATAATAAATTATAATTATGAATTAATACTACATTTAGGCTACGGTGACTATATCGACGATATCGTCAGAACATATTTTCGTCCGAATTCGCATCCATAGTCACCGTAGCCTTAAATGAATTGAATTATTATAATACTAAATCTATACGGAGATCCGTATATTGCTTTTATCAACCATATTTTTTTCAACTTATTCAGATTTTATAGGGGTGCTAATTTTGACTTGTGGGGTGCTAAGGACCCAAAGCACCCCCCCTAGTTGCGCCAATGTTTAGTAGGTATATATAAAATTACTAATCTTTTAATTATACGAGATATGATAATATATTATTTTCTAAGCATAACTAATTATCAAATCATATCTATTTAGTTTTAGTATATACTAAATTAATACAGTTAAATAAATGTAATTTAGGCAAGAACAACTGAACAACAATAATAATAATAAACGATAAACCATTTTTATAACACTTTATTTCATAACAAGTTGCTATGGAAATTCGAAATGCATATATTATACATTTTATATTTGTAGATTGTAGTGCTCTAAAGGTACGTTTTGGCTTGGGGCCAGTGGCGTAACTTCAAAATTTGGGCTTGGGAGCGAAATTTTCAACGGGCCCCCCATCGTCCAGGTATATATATTAAGAAGATCCGGGGGAGTGTATTCACCTTACTAAAATTACTAAAAAATATTAATTTAATACTTCATATTATATACATACAAAAAACCTCCTATTGTTTTTTCTGTAGTATCACACTCATGAACATTACGTAATACGTTGATATAATAATATTCATACCCATATCGCCTACCGCAGCCTACCTCAATTTATTAATAGAAAATTTTTTTTATTTCTTTAGGCCCCTATACGAGCGGGCCCGGGTACGACCGCACTCTCTGATCCCTCTCAGTTACGCCACTGGCTTGGGCGTTCGCGAACACGATTTGCAATCTAAAATCGCATGACTGCTTATATTATAATGTAAATTAAATGTAGTTGGTTTCCCTTGCACGGTCGCGATCGTCGATCTAAATTTGTTCGCGGCGCAATGGAATTATTATTTTGAAAACAAAAATTATAAACTTATACCTTTGGTATTTCTTGTTCCTTCTAAATAATGCATCAGGAATCTTTATTTTCGCTGCTGTTAAATGGTTTAGTAAAATATCATCATCTTGTTCCTCATTAATTAAAATAATTTTTATTAAATCGGCTGTAATATCCTCAGTTATTTTTTAAAATTAGTCACCGTTTATTATCGCGTACCTACCATCACCTACTTCACACATCATAATATTGAGTGCAACTGAATGATGTAATATAAATTACAAATAACATTATTAAATATCTCGATCGCGATTTAAGATCACCCAGAATAAACTAAGACGACGTGAACGCGATCTTAGTTCGTGGTTCGCGTTTGCTATCGCGCAAGCGTTACGTACCTACCTCAAAGTTAAAATACACTATTCAAGAGTTTACTATATATACATATTATAAGATTTACTTAAATATTTTTATCTGTTGGCAAAATGATACTTTATACCCCCTCAAAATAATTATCGTGGGTGTAAGTGCACCTTCATGTTCCACACAAATGCCGCCACTGGTACGAAATACTGTTAAATTTGGATATTTAGGTGAATCATTTAGGGGTTTTATGATAAATTATTTTTATTGAACGTATATAAAAATTTTAATCAGTACATTATATTATTATCCGATGAACTTCCTCAAAATTGTTTTCATGAATGTAATGAGTAATGATTTATTATTGCATTCAAATTTCAAATGTTACTCAAAATTTAATATCAACACTATCTTCTTTACAGACAGGATTTACTTTTATCTTTTATGTCATTTTTATATCAGATTAACTTGGTCTATTCCTCTATTTAAACAACTCAATAATATTGTCATTTTGTTTTTATTCCATTTTATATTATATTGTTTTATACAGTGGTACTATCGTGTGTATAATGCAAATTACTTAATTTGACTAAACATTAAATTACTTACTACTAAAATAACAATCAAATGAAAAAACGTCACTTACATTTGACGATGTCCCTTGTCCCTAGCATCTCTCGATGAAGTTTTTTAAACGAAACCTATGGTTCTCAGTTGTGCTATACTGCCATCTGTCTCACCATTTATGCTATTTCCCTATCTAAGTAATGACAAAAAAAACTTCATTATTGAAGTTATATAAGTTTATTATATAAGTTATTAATTTATTATATATGTATGACGAATTGACGACATCTAGCGAACTGAGGTTATAGGTCATACATAACTTCTGACATCTGACTATCCGTACCAGTATCAGGGTTACAAAAACAGGTATAAGGTTGGTATTTTCTTTTCCTTTGGGTCATAAAATATCATCATAAAAAGTGTCATGAAGCGTTAATTGAGTAAGTGAGTGGAATCTGTTGGCGAAGCGAGCTATTCTTTACACTTGAAAACTATTAACTATATCACAAAACGGACGGACAATCCACAATCAAGCACAATCAAGAGCCTTGGGATTGATAAAAAAAAAATTCCTTGGGCATTACCGGCGACATGGGCCTGATAATATCTAGAAATTGGCGCTGACACTCATCACCATTTTCAATTTCACAATTTCTTTGGTGGTTACGCCTTTCATTAAAACAATAATTATTCATAACAAATTTATAATACTGATGTTTAAATTGGACAAATCAATGTATTATTATTATGCGCTTACGATAAAAATAAAAAAAGTAGATGTTGAAATATTTGTCGCTTACGCCTTTCTAACCATCGATGTATTAATTTTCAATCAATTTAGACAAGAAAAAAAATTATAATTATTTATTACAATAAAAAAACAATGTTTTATACGATCATTCAACATTTAATATATAAAAATCAGTTTGAATTATCATCTTTCACAATTTTTAAGCATCTTATTGCAAATTCTTCAAATATAGGTTCAATCATAGCTTTTTCTAATTCCACATTAGGATTGCTACTGTTGTCAATTTTTGCTAATATTTGTTGTAGATAAGAATCTGAAACTAATTCTTTTAAGCGATTATCATAACCTGAAAATACAAATCAAATTAATATTATATATATTTTAGATTCTGAGCGAAACGAAGAATGTATTGATTTTACAATGATGTGTGATTTTTTTTTTTTTCTATTCTGAAGACACTTTTATTACTAGAAATAATGCTCCGATTATCATGAATAGCATATGTTTCCGGTTGGAAAGTGGATCTAGTTGGTACTTATTTGGGTCACTTTTCGAATTTCTCAAAATTGACCCTACGCGGCAGAAAAAACGACGAAAAAATGAAAAAACTGCATTTTTTACGAAAAATGAAATTTTGACGAATTTGATTTCAATATCGCTCAATATCTAATATTATAAAATGATTGCATAATTTTACCTTTTATTTTATAAAGTAGATACCTATAACTTTAATTTTCTAATTCCTAAAATATTTAAGAAACATTTTTGATGATTATGAGTTATAATCTTTAAATATAAATCAATATATTTTTGAATTAATATCTAACTATTAAATTTTGATTGAAATTATTAACATAAAAAAAAAAAAAAATTAAAAAAATAGTTAATATTACTGTGTAAAAAATGTAGGTCTAAAAAAGATAGTGTTGAATTTTGATTAAAATTTGAATGTGATGATAAATCATTACATTCAAAAAATAATTTTACGCAGAGTTGATCAAAAAATATAAGTATTGATTAAAATTTTTATATTCATATAGTCTCTACGCTCAATATAAATTCCCATAAAACCTCTAAATGAGTCACCTAATTACCTTAATTTGACAGTACTTCGCACACAGAATCATTTTTTCAAATGCAATAACTTATCATTCATAACATTTGATGTTAACCAAAATTTAACACTATCTTATTTACACATATAACCTTTCAATAGCAGTATCAATTTTTCTTTTTTTATACTTTAAACAGTTGCAAAAAAAAAAAAAAAAATAGTAAATGTAATATTCACAGTAATTTGGAACCGAGTTAAGATATAATGTATTTGAGTTTCAATAAAAATTTTCAAAATTTTTTGTCAATTTTATTTAACATCATTGTATAGTATTGATAAAATATTAAGACTCCATATAAATAATATAAATATTGATTTTATTCAAATTTCAACTTTAAACAACTTTAAATGCTTCAATAAAATTTTCTACATTTTACATCTATTTTATTTATCTCTATTGTAAAAGTATTGAGAAAAAATAAAAAAAATACTTAAATGATTTCTTAGATTTTCGATTACACTAAACATATCAACTTTAAAAGAGCTATTTCAAATATTGAAATCAAATTCATGGAAATTTCAGTTTTTGTCAAAAATGCCGTATTTTTGTCATTTTTTGGTTGTTTTTCCTATGGCAAAGGGTCAATTTTGAGAAATTCAAAAAATGACCCAAATAAAGTACTAACTACATCCCACTATCTAACCAGAAACATATGCTTTTCATGAAAAACAGAGCATTATTTTGGGTTGAAAAAAATGTCTACATATATAAAATAATGTATCTTTCTTTGCTTTGCTAAAATTCTAAAACAACGTACATTAGAAAGATATATTATATATTTTATTTCTCTCATGTTCCAAGTTGTGATAAATAATAATTCTACTATAAATAAAACTAAATCAATAAACATACATAGTAAATTTAATTTTTCAGGCGGAATAGTGTCTTCAGTTGGATACAATTGTGTATTTTCCATAAGTTCCAATGATGTATCATTTAATGTACAATTATTATTTGATATATGATTATGGTAACATTCTACTGAACAACTGTAAAATACGAGTAACACCACTTTAGTTTTATTCTAAATTTTCTTAAAATATCACTCACTATTTAATATTTTGGCATTTGGGACATTTATATTTTGATTCTTCATTTTTACATATATCACACTTCAATTTGGACTTCATAATATTGAAATTAAATAATAATATTAAACATAAAAATAACAGTTAACAATAAAAACTTAAAATTATTGTAAATTGAAAGTAAATACATTAATATTTAAACATTATATTATATTAAAATTATATGAGAAACAATTAAGTACACGTGAAATGTGAATTTTATTGACAGATCACAGGACACAGATGAAGGTAATTCAGCCATGAACTCAGTAAACAGTAAATACTAAATAATAAATATGTATGTGATAAAAGTTAGCTGTCAGTTGTCACAAACTCACATGGTTGTTATCACATATCAATTTAAATTATAGCACAATCGTTTAATATTTAAAAAATATATTTTCAAATTCCAGCTTTAGCTTTTATTTTATTACATTATATTATATTAATTAATCATATATTAATATAATATAATATAATATATATCATGGACACCAAAATGAAGTTAAATTTCTTCCAATTCCACCTTGGTAGTTGCTATTGAGATTGTATCTATTAGGAATAGAGTAGGCTAATTTCGTGTTTTAATCCTTGTATGTTGTATTAATAATTATAGCCAGGTGTAAGTTTTAAGCATATTAGTAAATAAATTTTGGTTTTGGGTGGTAGGTAACATGTTAGATTAAAAAACAAAGTTCCAAGTTATATATTACTATATTAGTGATTATATATTCATTTTATAAAATATTATTTCTTTTCATATGACAATAATAATAACAATAAGTCAATTAACCAACATGTTGAACACTCATATGCACAATTAGAAAAAAACAAAAAAATAAATGAGAATACATTGAGAATAATTATTTTTTAACTTTTTATATTTTTAAAAAAATAAGCACCTTATTTTATAATTAATAATTATATTATGCCAATATAAAAGCAATGAAAGCGCATTCTATGATTTAACTCTTGTGTGTTACGTTCTCTAAAAATCCAGAAAATATATTTTCTTTCCTTAGGCGTTTTAAAGAGAAGTTGCAGTGGGGTGTATCACATGGGGTTGTTAAATGGTTGTGATCCCACCTTCCCCAAAAATTGTTAGTAAATATTTAAAGAATATTAATATCATATATGTACGAATAAAATAGAATAATTCAATATACTCGTTACTACAAATAATAGTTGGATATCATTGATTATAGATTTTATTGTTGAAGAATATCATTTTCAGATAATTAATTTTGTACCCCAAAATTTTTCTAACCTCCCCTATACATTTTTTTTTTTGAATACTCCACAGATAAATAGATGGTAGGATATGAAAAAATCATTTTTATGAATGTTAAAAAAACAACACATTTTATATGTAGGTACTTCATTATTATATAAAGAATAAATAACACAAAAAGTGAGTTAATTGCTTTGAAAATCACATATAAATTAAAAAATAATGACTAATCATAAACATAAAAATGTATACAAAGGTTTCTATATCTAAACAGATTATAATTAACAAAACTATAATATTATATAATATAATTATATTATCTAATGGTATATAATTATATAAATTTTGTAAAATGGAACTATAGAAAAGGAACAATAAAAATGTGTAATAAATACTAATAAAATAAATTTTAAAAATGATAAAAAAGTAAACTTGGAGAATTATTTAAATATTTTTAATAGATAAAACACTATCTATAGATTTAAAAGGCACAATATTCTCTATAGTTACACATGAGTATAATAGTTGAAATTTAATAATTCCATTTTATCTTATCGGTTATTTTAATACTACTAGAGTAGGTACTACAAAAGTACAATACATCAATACTTAATTAAAAACATTAAAATACTTCATAATATACAAATTATACAATTATTGTTAAATTTAAAATATTAATTATTATAGTAAACTAGTATCACAATGAATTATATTACCACTATTCAAATATCTAATCAAAACTTAGTATATCTAATGTAAATAAGGATTAATGACGTCTTAAACTGGATATGTTTAAATAAATGAATAATCTACAATTGTTTATTAATTATTTATAATAAACACTCTAAATAAATTTTTAAATTATTTATAATTTACGATTGACAATACATGTTACAGTAATGACTACCTACTTAATTATCTAATATCCATAAAATGATAAATTGCTTTAAATAAGAAAGTAAATAACTATAAGTTTAACTAAATAATATTTTTTAGTGAAAGATCATATTATGATGGTAACATATATTCTGATCATAATGGAAAATTGAAAATATTTTTTTATTAACACTTAAATTTACATTTTAATTTAAATTATAACATTAGTACCTACATAAGGTTAGGTTACTGTTTTAAAAAGTAAAAAACAAAAATTGTTAGGTATACCTATATAATACTTTCATGTAAATATAAAGAATAAAAATTGATATCTAATATTAAATATAATTTTTTTTAGAAATTCTGTATTATTTTTCTTAGTATTGTTTCAAGTGAAAATTGTTTAATACTCTGCTAGCTCAACTAATATTAATACATTTTAATTTGTAATTTTGTGGTAAAAGTTTTAGTAACTTGTTTTTATATACATAATTATATATATTACATAAAAAGTTGATATTATACCTGAAATAATAAAATTTTTAAAATTAAATTAAATTTATTTTAAGATTTTAATGATAAATATATTATTAAAAATAACAATAGGTTATATATATTTTCACATTGACATTTCCACTGAACTATTTTGATAGTGATAAAATAATAACTAACTAAAATACTATATATCTACTATTATTTTTAATAAAAAATTAATAATACATTATGTACTATAATTATATAATCAAATTGATGTTAAGTTTTATAGTATTTATAGATATTTAATAAAATATTTTAATCATATAAAATAGTACTTCATTTGTAAATTAAATCATATGAGTAAATATATTAAATTAATTAATATTAAGCATTGGAAAAATATGAACACAAAATATTATAATAAATGTGATACATATATATATATATATATATATATATATGTTATGTGATATATTTAAATGAAATAAAACTAATTTTAAAATTCAGAATGCATACATATGAATTCAAGTAAAATAAGTGTTAATTATTAATATAAACTGAATTAACTATTTTATTATACAACTATATTGTTTATACAATAGTTTCAGGATCATTCCAGTCATAAGAGTTAACTAATATACTTATATCACTATCAAATGATACTCTTCTAGATACAGACTGAATGTTAATATTATGGAGAATATCTACATCTTCATCAAATGAACAAGCACCACCTTCTGATTTTAATTGTAATGATTCAGTACTTTTTGATGATAATTGTGAAGTTAATGAATGTTGTGACGTTTCTTTATAGTACATACCATTAAAAGTATAAACTTTATCTGATCTAATAATAGACACTATAAGTAACTATATATCTTAAATTACTTTAATATATATGTATTATTTTACCGATCAGTATTTGATTGTAAATGATCAGATTGTGGTGAAGACATGTCTGACACCAAAGGAGTGCTTTCATCATCACTACTTGCTGTTGCACATACCACTGAAGAATGATTTGTTTCTTGTGGTGGACTCATTGGTAATTTTTCATTGCTGCAGACTGGTGATATAGTAACTGCAGGAGGCTGTATCCAACTTGTACTTGCCACTAAACAACTCAACATACCAACCGAGCCAGCAATGCCCTGTTTAACAATTCCACTACTCTAGAAATATAAATTATATAGGTATAAAAAATATAGTAATCAGATAAGAAAATAATATAATTATATGTACTTGTGCAGGATTTTTTGTTTCGGGTACTGTATCTGTATCATCAAGTTTGTTCATAATTAAAGATGCTGGTCGTTTGATGGATTTTAGTAAAAATGGTTTTCCCCCTTTTTCAGTAGTTGTAGTTACAATACATGTCTAAAATATTAAAAAAGTTTATTAATATTTATTATTTTTAATTTAATGAAATATTTATAAACTAACTTTGTAATCAATAAGATTTTTTCTCGAAGCAATTGGAGTATTATTTAAAGAATTCACTGAAATAGTATTATTTCCTTCATATTGAAACACTGGATATTGAACAATGCTATGATGGGGTGAATTCTGAAAATAATATAAGTATTACCAATTATGCAATAATAATTAATAAAAAGTAAATATTATTTATTTATGCACTTGAAGTAGAAAGGCATCAACATCTCCACCATTATCAGTACTTGAAGTTGTACTACATACAGATCCATCACCTAAAAAATAAATAACCGAACAGTAAAATAAAATACTAATATTAGATAATTGTTTTGTTAATCACAACATAATTCTATTATTTCAAATTTATATTAAATATTTAGTTGTAAATAATTGTGGGAAGGATAAGAGAGTTTGAATTATTATAGGGTTCATGAATGTTATTCTAATGTTCATGAATGTTATATTTTATTTTATTTTTAATATATAAAAACAATTTATTAGAATTCTTTAATTGAAATTACATGTTTTTTGTAATAATTTTTTGTTTTCATACATACAATTTTAAAATGAATTCATGAAATTATAAGAATTAGGTACTAAAATTTTTAAATTATACTAAATTAGTGCACAGTTATATTTTTTAATAGGTAAATAATTATAATTATATTTGAATTTTAACCTAGTTTATAACATTTGTTAACAAATATTTTTGATTTTTGTGCTTATTTTTATTGAAATTTTATTTATTCTATTAATTTAGTAATCTCTTTATTTAAATTTAAATTAATAACACGATTACAAGTAGGCCAGTGGGCAGTAATAGTAAAAGTTAGAATAGTTAGTAATAGTAGAATGTATTATGATAATTTAGACCATTTATTAAATGTTATTAAACAAAATAATATGCATATAATAGACAATTAACTACTAATGCACAAATAAAAATAGAACACTTTACAATGATTAATGATTATTAATACTAATGAGTTTATTAATTGGTATTTTTAAATTACTTTCTAGTCATTAGTTTATACTTAAAAGATATTATGCATTATTAGTACAGTACAAACTACCAACATATTATATAACAGTCACAAACAGTGAACAATTGAAAACAAACATGCTATGGACATCATATATTTCTATGTAAGTATAATAATAAAACTTTCTTATATTTTTATAAATATATAGTAATTCTTATTAAATAAACTATTTTAAAATTTATAATTAAACGTTTGTAAACAAACTATTAATTAATTATATAAATATTTTCATCATTATCATATCATATTCTAATGGATACTTGAAAATTTTATAGGGTGTTCATTTATGTACTATACGTGTACCTACTCATATGGTCACCATATGTGTAATAAAATTTTGGGTTTTCTAATAAAAAAATGTCAAAATTTTAATCAATACCTACATTATCTGACTGAATTTCGCTCTATACTGAATTTTTCGAATGGTTTATCATTACATTCAAATTCTAATTAAAATTAAACACTATGATTTGCACACCTGTATCCCTGCGCAGGAGTATCAGCTCTTCTTTTTTTATTTTTATATGAAAAAAAAAAAGATTTATATATATATATAAGTATATACATATAAAATAAATAGTAAAATAGCATCTATATCAGTGGTCTTCAACCTTTTTGGACTTGCGACCCACATTTTTAGGCCTACATTTTTCGCGACCCACGTAAGCTTTATAAAAAATCGAAAATTGCTTAATGCTTAGCAATAGTGCTATTAAAACTGAATAAATAAAAATTACATTTCAATAGGTAGAATATTATTATTAATTAAAAATGTATAGATTTCATATGAAAATAATATAATATTATATAATATATATTATAATATTATAGAATAGAATATAGAATAACAATAAATTATAAAATATTGTTGATACATAATACACAACATACACTACTATATTTAAACTGTATTTTCATTTATTAATTTTTTAAATTTAATTATTAAAAAATTATTTTTTTACCTTTTATAATTTTAAAAATTTTATTTTTTTTTTTAAAAAGAAGACTTATCGCGACCCAATTTTAAAGCTTACGCGACCCAAAAATGGGTCGCGACCCACCGGTTGAAGACCACTGATCTATACTATATTTTATGTACAATGAACTTATTATTACCATACATAATAAACATATAGAACAATATTAAGATATTAAAAATTTATATTTTTATAATAATTTAATCCTACCCCTATGTATTTATATATATATATTATAAGTAAGGGCGTACACATTATTATTTAATGAAGAGATAATACAATAATTAAACACTTTATAGAATTAGAGTTAGTATATAAACATATTAATTTAACATAATATACAAGTAATTAAAATTAAATTATTTATTTTTATATTTAATTTGTCTAACTCACCCAATATTTCATTTGAAGTTATTGTAGTTTCTTTATGACTGTCATCATAGTCGGCTGATAGTTCTTTTAGATATTCACTCATTGATATAATAACAATTTGGTATTTTTATTTTTATTAGTAGGTAATTCAAAAATGATTTTGAAAAAAAATTTCAGTGGGCTATCCCTTTTTCTAAGTGTACGCCCCTGATTATTAGCAAAGATTCAAATTAAGCATCGTAATTGATTGTGTTAGATTTAAAATCCAAAGACCAATCAAAGTATAGTAAAAAAAAAAAGTATACTTCATAAATATTAATATATATATAAATATTTATCTATTGTAAAAACATATTTACTTAAAATAAAATTAAATTAAAATAAAATATTATTTTATTAATAAGATATTTTTGTAGTACTAATTGAGATATATATATATATATATATATTAGTATCTATAAAAGTAATAAATTAAATTACAATTTGACTAAAAAAATGTTATGCAATTTAATTATTTTTATATTTACTCAGTTCATTTTAAATTTCAAATAATATATATATTATTATTTAATATATAAATAAAAAATATTATCAATAGATATAATTTTATAAATGTAATAATTTAACAAAATATTTGTTATGTATTAGATTATATCATATAATAATTAAGTTAAGTAAATAAAAAGTTACAAATTTAAAAATATTGTTTTCATAAGTATTTTTAAATTGAATATCTCAACAGGTTTGTTTCTGTCAATAATTTAATATATTACTTATAATTAAATTCTCAATTTTGCAATCTATTTATTTATAAACAGTCACATTTTATATTAAAAATAATAATTATACCTACTTAAAATAAAAATAATTTTTTTCATTATAATACAATTCAAAGGCAATTTATGGTTGATTTCTCTATAAAATTAAAGATTTAATTGAAAAAAGATAATCATATGGTACAAACTATGGTTAAATAAAAAAACGAATTAGTAGTCATTTAAATGGTGAATAATATTTCAGCAAATGTCAAGTCTTAGTTATGTTTCATAGCATTACTAATTTATAATATAAAGGTACATTAACAAAATTATATTATTAATTAGGAATTATTCAATAAATTACATTAAATATTACTATAGAAATACATATAAATTATATGGTTCATATTGTAACAAAACTAAAATGATACCATTTATATGTATATTTATTTTATTTCTATTTTATAAATTCATAACTAATTAAGGATATACCTACTTTATTGAATTTAATATTACAACTATCAAAATCTTTAGGAAAATAAAACCTATATCATAACTTTAATATGAAATTAAAAAATTAAAATTTTAGATTCTGAGTGAAGCGACGAATGTATTGGTTTTACAATGATGTAATTTTTTTGTCTGTAGACATTTTTTGACCAAAAATAATGCTCTGATATTTATGAAGAGCATATGTTTCCGGTAGGAAAGTGGATGTAGATAGTACTTTATTAAGGTCATTTTTTTAATTTCTCAAAATTTAGACAATAATCTAAGAAAAACTACCAAAAAATGACGAAAATACGTTATTTTTCAGGGAAATTGTTTTTAATATTTACTGAAATATTGAACTTAAAGACATTAAAATTGTATTGTATGATCAAATAGGTGCTATATACATATGATAAAATTTTGGAACCGCTACGCCTATTTTTCTACAAAATATAGAACTTTGAATATTTCCTATAATTCTCATTTTTATCTCTGTTTGATAAAATTGGCCATTATGAGTTTTAAGGTACCTATGAAAAAAGCAGTATCAGCTCATCTTTTTTTAAATTTTAAGTACTTAAAAATAATTTATGTATTTATATATATGTGATTTTTTTTCTATAATATTGCAAAATTAAAATTAAAAAAAAATTTAGATGTTATTGACAGGGACAATTTGGTAGATTAAAATAATCTAACTTGTAATAATAAATTAATTTTCAAAATAAAAGTTATTATTGGAAATTCAAATATAATTACCGTGTATTTTTATTATGTACTGACTAATAAAATCAAACATTTAAAAAATAATCTTCATAGAATTAATTATCATTTAATTCATTCATATAATGTTAAATTGTTCATTAAACAAACGACTAGTTAATGAAAATAAAAATTATTTAAAAATAAACTATAATAATTATTATTAATGAAATATGTTTTTATGCTTCTTTACTATCCATTACTATATTACTTACTAAGGTTTAAATTTGTCATATAAACTTTAAGATATTTCTAGTCGTTTTTAAAAACATTTTCAAATATCCCATAAAAAATATAATAAGTTTAAACAAGCACAATTGGAGGTTACAGACAGCCAGTGTCAGATATATTGGCGCGGTGACGCTTTTCTGTAATAATACCAATAATTGTATCAAACTAGTTGCAATTTATACCATCCAGTGTGACGCACCAGGTTTATTATAAATGTATAAAAGTAAACACTGAGAACTCCTGGTTTTCATTAATAGCGCATAGGTACTGTATCAATATATTTAACCACATAATTAGAAAAAAATTCACAAATCAAATTTTGTTTACTTTATCTACCCTTCCATCCCTGAGATTTTGTTTTTATAGAATACTTGAGTTTATGTTATAAAATTGAATTTCTTATTATATTATACCTACATATTTAATTAATTTACTTTGGCAAATACTTATACTTCTTATTTTATATAATATAGTAAATAATTATTGAAAAATAAAATATGTTATTGGATTATATATTTCAACAAATAAAAATAATTCATATACAATAATATTTATTTTTTGTAAGAGATAATAATGATGAAGAAAGCCTATTAAGGCATGATTAACATACTCATATGTAATAAAAATTTAAAAAAAATAAACAAAATAAAGTCATGCACATGCTCAAGATTTTTCACCATGCGCTTTATCAATATTAATTAGAGACTATGACATTTTATTTATATCTACTATATATGGATTGCATTCTCCTGTTTTATAATTACTATTGGTGATTTCATTTTGAATTTCCTGTTGCATCTCCTCACCTGTAATTATGTCGATTGGTTGCTGTGGTACTTGCAAATAAGTAGCTGTTGCTAAAGTACCTTGCTCTTCAGATTCTTCAAGAACATCTTCACATGCTTCTTCATTAAGAGTTTGTAATGCACCACAAATCATTTGTTCTTCCAATGTTACCTTTTAAAAAAGTGATTCTTAAAATAATTTTCTATGCAATAATTAAAGAAAATCCAAATAATAAAGTTTTAAGAATATGTTTAATGAAAGTGGTGGAAGTACTGGAAGTTAAGTTTGATTAATATAGTGTTAATATTAATGATTACTGAAAAGAAACTGCAATTTATGTTATCAATAACATCGTAATTGGTTTACAATGGATGCACGATTTAGACGAATATAATATTTTTATAACAGTTATTTTAATCTATCAGCTTGTCATCAGTATTGTGGTTACATAAACCAATAATTTTTTTTATTTTAAATTTAAATATAACATGTATTTAATTTACATAAAAATTTTTCTTATTATTTAATAATTAAAAATAAATATATTGTATTATTGACTAACTTACCTGTTTTTCAACTGATGATATTTTTGTCCCTTTTTGATCTTTTTCATTCAATGTCCCTTGTACATTATTATTATTAGTTGAAGATCCTAAACATTTAACTAATTTGAAAAATTTGAAAATTATACATTTATTAGTTTAAAATATTTAATTAAAAAATATAAATTAAATTATTTTTTGTATTATGCATTGATGAATGATGTTCAACAAGTAAATAGGAGTATTCATTCAAATGACAGATATTTTGGTTATTTATTTATTTAGTAAAGGTATTAAAAGAGATGAGTAGTAATTAAATAATGTAGTGAGATAAAACAAATTATTTTCTCAACAAATAAACAATAGTTATGAACTTGCAAGAGGATATAGGGCAATAGAACAATATATAACTGTACTTTTTCTAAATTTCTGTATATATTTTAATGTTTATAAATGTTAATAATTAAATCAATATCTAATAGAAATTTAAATTTAAAATAAAAAAATTAACTTAAAGAATAATAAGATTTTTTTTAAAATTATGTTCTAAAATATAAAAAATCTATAATAAAATACTATAAGTAATTATAGAATAAAAAATACCAATATGAAGTTATCAAATATATATATGTTACGGCAAAATAAGAAATTTGTGTATTGTGCACAATGCCCGACATTTTATACAATGATCGAACATTTTGGGCAAAGTAAGAAATATATTTTAAAACTACTTACATTATAGTTTTAAAATGTTAAGTTTTTGAGTTTTCCCAAAAAACCTTCAAGTGTATGGGATAGCCTGCTTCGCCTGCTGGCTTCACTCACTTCCTCAAGCACTACTTCGCGACACTTTTCATGAGGATGAGGCTATGGCTCAAGTAATTACAGCATACCTACTATACCTACTTAATACCTATCTCTATAAACTAGATACTGGTGCGGATAGGCAATGGTTTTGTGTAACATAAAACCTCACTTTAATGTCTACATTGATAATTAAAATTGTGAACTTTGACAGGTGGATTTGTCACAATGACTAATTTCTCACTTGGACCGTAACATATAAATACATATAGGCAAAAAAATATTACCAAAATATACAGAATATTGATATTTGAAAAATTATGAGTAATAAATAATATATTTAATGATTATTACCTCTTCTCTCATTAGAATGATGTTTAGAGCTACCCGATCTAGTATGTTTAAAATTATTATTGCTGTTGATCTCATTATTTAAGAAGTATTCTCTATCTCGCAATGTTAATAAAACAATACGAAAGAGTTCCCAATCACCAAAATTCATTTTTAATACCTATAGAAGAAATGTTTATTAATAATATATAATTTAAATAAATAAAAAATTAATTACATTTTTTAGTTCATTTAAATTGCAATGTAATAATACACAACCAGTAATATTGTTATCTATTATTAATTGTGTATATTTTGGAATGTTTGATTCTTGCAAATCTTTAATTCTTGTTAATAATTTACAAATGTCTTCTATGCTTGAAGATGACAATTTAAAATTAGTAAATTCATCCTAAAAATATTTAATCAGTTGTATAACATTAATTAATTTGAAAAATATAATATATTTATTATTTATAATTACAGATAATGATGAAATAGAAAAGTTTTGGAATTGGTTTGATAATTCATCATAAGGTGTATGCCATTGATTTTGCACTTGATTCCATAATACACCAGATTGTGGTTCGTTTAACATCAATGTTGTTGGTAAAGTTTCTTGTTGAAGTGAAAGTTTAGATCCCATTTTCTTATATAAAATTATATTAAAACAATAAAGAAATATAAAAATTAATATACAAAAGGTTTATTATTAAATGAACAAACTTGTCTTTTTATGAGATGTGTTCTTTGTGTTTGAAGCTCATTATTTATTATTGGCCTAAAAATTGAAGAATCTTCGGAATTTTGCATTTCATCTTTAATGACCTTTCTCAAATATGGATCCAAATTGATAGTAAATGGTAAAAATATTCTTAAGTCGCTCACCAGCAATGTTGTTCGATGGAAAGTGAGGAATATTTCAAATTTGTTTTCATCTTTGTCTATTCCCATCAAACGGTCTTTGTTTTTAGAAATTTGTAATTGACGACGAACTCTATTAATAAAATTAATAATTGATTAAAGCTTTCATGGATTGGAATAATATTGTTGCTATTTGCAGAAATATCATACCAATGTATGTAGTATTTTTTACACACTTTTCTATAAGTATATTTGTCTTTAAACATACTATTCATGTATATTATATTGTATCTTTAATTATCTGTACTTGGGTCATGGCCCGTTCTGTATTAAAATAAATAAATAAATAAATATATTTTGTAATAATAAATAAAAACCCAAGTCCACAAAAAATTTACTTTATTTTTTAGTAAATACGTATTTCGACAACAATGTTATCATCCTCAGTACTAAACAAAGACTGATCAGTCTTTTATGATTATGGATCAGTCTTTGTTTAGTACTGAGGATGATAACATTGTTGTCGAAATACGTATTTACTAAAAAATAAAGTAAATTTTTTGTGGACTTGGGTTTTTATTTATTATTATAAAATATCCACAAGAACTCTTCTTATAAAATTAAATATATTTTGGTTTTTGTTTTGACATTTCGGAACCAAAACATTGATATTCCCTCAAATAGCAACAATGAGATTATAATTATTAAATATATAAATTAAATAAATAGTACTTTTCATATAAGGTTTTTAATGACATAGAATCATCAATAGTATCTTCATTAGTATCATGAAAAATTATCATCCAAGATATTCTATAAGGCCATTGTTCTGTAATATTTATCCAACTTGCTAAATGGTACCAATTAAATTCTAACTGAAATGCTTTTAATAAACGACCTAAAAAAATCATATAATTAATATTATGTTAATTAGGTTTTTTTTTTTTTACCTGTGATATAAACAATATTCATTAAACGTCTCATGCTTCTAGGGTTTACATCACTAAAATAATCATCAGTCAGTAGTATTTTAGAAAGATCTTGTGGTCCACCTAATCTGTGTATATTACTGGCTATGCTACTAGCAATACTTTCACTAGATTTTAATTTATTTCTAGTTGAATTAATGTTACCCTTGCTTCGACTAAGCCCACCAGAAGAGCCCATTGTAGGTTTTAAAGATGTAGACTCATTAGATAATCGCCGTGTTGATGCCTATTGTTAGAGATTTAATTTATAAAAAAAAAGATACACAAATAAAAATTATATCAGTTTTACCGAATGTACCAATCCACATTCGTCTATTTGATTTGTTACACTCTTTCGATGTGATTGCGAAGATTTTTGTGCTAATTTTACCTTCCGTAAACCAGAATTTTGAAGAAAAAATGGTAAATGAACCATATTTTTAAGATAATCATGTCCAGCAAATTTCATATCATTAATTAATTGTCGGCTATTAAGTCCAATTACCTGCAATAAATATTTTCTGTTATAAATAATTGCTTTACAATTAAAAGTAATTGATTTTGAACCTGTGATATTGCATGTGGATCAATAGCTAAGACTACAATAAAAGGAGTATTTTGTTCAGAAAATAGCATTCGAACAGAATCTAAAAGTAATAAAATTTTGTCCTGTTCACAGGAGTCTAAACCATCAATAATTATTACCAATCTAGTTTGTTGTTGAGTAAAAGCATCCAAACAACATACCTTTAATTAAATAAATAATATTAATCAAACTAGAATTATTTATAACAAAAATTTTAAAAATACCATTTCTGTCATTAAATTAACTTCAGTTCTTAATGCTTGGATAAAGCCTTCTGATTTTAATGTGTCTAATCTTGATGTAGCTCTCCTTAATTGTTTACGTTGTGAGAATATTAATGATTGTAGTAATTGACTAAATGTATATAAATTTCCTATTAATAAGAATAGAATAAACACACCACAACAGAGTAGTATCACATTTCCAATAGCTTCATCAAATGCAAAATCACTGAACAAATAAATAATAATAAATAATAAATAAATTATAAAATATTAATAAAACTTACTCAATATAAATACGTGTATCTTTATGCAACGTGATAATAAGTGTTATCAATAAAATACTTATAAATGATAATTCAAATAGTATTATATTTGGCATACAACATAATTTGCGCCACTTCCAAGGTGATGTAAGTTTTACTGAAAATTATATATGTTATTACTTTTATAATATAAAAATACTTAAATTGATAAAAATTAATTTACCAGGTTTTGGACGAAATGCTCTATATAAACGAGTAGAAATTGATCCAAAATCTTTTTCAATTGAATCATATAGTGAACCGATCATTTGAATAATTGTACTTTCTCCGGGTGTTGTACTACTTACTCGGGTTTGGTCAGTAAAATAAAATCTAAAATTTAAAAAAATTAAGGTTAAATATAATTTAATTAATATCAAAATTGGAAATGTTTAGTTTAATTGATTACTAATAGCAATAGTCTGACTAAAAAACTAATTTAACGATCTATGTATGGAACTATATATATATTTATACCTTAAGGTCTGTGAAATATAGAGTTTAGAAGAAGATATAAAAATATTCTATAACTGAAAAAATTCTAAAGGAAGGCTATTGGAAAGAAAACAGGCAACAATTATGATAAAGTGTTCAATTAATAAGAGGTAAGATGATAATATATATTATATAATAAGAAATAAAAGTAAATTAAAAACAATAAGGTTATAATGAATATTAGAAGAAAAAATTTAATGAGAATATATTATTTTTATTACAACATATTATATTCAACATAAAGACAAAATTAAAAAAATTTACAGAAATTATGCTTCAAACAAAGAGGTATACAGGATTACAACTATAATAAAGTAATTTAAAGGTAAAAAAAAAAAAAAAAAAAATAACTACCTAATAGGTTGTGCTGTAACTGAAGTACCCCAACTTGAACCTGGTGGATGACAAAAAATTATTTGTAATATAATTCGGGCAGTAATTGCTTTTTGAGTTAAATAGCTAATACAATTATAAGCCCAGTCAAGTCTGAAAAAAATAAAATAAATTGTAAATATGTTTAAAAAAATAAATAAAGTATTAAAAATGTATACTAACCTATGACTACAATAGTATATGAGAACTAGAAAGAAAAATATACTAGTTAATAAACTAAATGTTGTGATAATCGCTATAAGTAATGATGATGTTAAAACCACAACCAAAGTACCCATGACAAAGCAAAAATGGAGAGCTACACCCAATATTAACCATGGAAATTGAAAAAATGGGTCTGTCCATTGATGAGCAAAATTTTTCATTTCCTCTAAATAGTAAACATGAGTAAAAATAAATTATGCATATTTATAATAATATCAATATATAATATATATTATGTATATATGTTATAATATACATGTAGTGTATTTATAAAATAAAAATTAAGATATCTTGCCTCTCAATTTATTAAGTAGAAATGATTTCCCGCTACCCCATTTAGCATATAGCCCAACAGTAATTGGCATTGACAAAGTAGGTTCACTGAGCATATCAGCTAATGCACTGCTATAAAGATCATATCCTAATAAGTTTTCGTTATCTTCATTAGTATTAAGACGTCGCGAACCAAATATTTGACTGAGAATAGGTTTTTGAGCATTTACATCCATATTATATGGCGTTTCACCTGCTCTATTAGGTCTATATAATAGTTGACTATTTTTAGGATTTCGTAGTAAAATTTCTACAATTCCCCTAGCTCTAGCTCTCATAGCTATATGTAAAGCAGTATCTCCACGTTTATCCGTAGCTGATACTCTAGCACGCTTTTCAATTAAAAGTTGAACAGCTTCAGAATTACGATTTCTGACAGCTCTCATCAACGGAGTATCACCATCCTAATTAAAACAAATAAATAAATACATATTACGTAATTTATATATACACTAATGTACTATAATATTTACTTTTGTTGAAATCTCTAAATCAGGATTTGCACCTAATAATAATTTAACAATAGCTGTATTTCCTTTTTCTACAGCAATATACAAGGCGGTTTTGCGTTCCTATGAAATAAAAATAAAATTTAATATTAATATTTAATTTTAATATCTATTGAAACTTAATAATAATGCTATAATAGAGAGCAAATTTTTATGTTAGGCAAATATAATCACGGGCACGAAAAATGAATGATGAATGACACACGCCAAGTGACAGACTGACAGTTTTTATATAACGGTTATCAAAATCATAACCACTTATTGTATGCACTTATTTTTGTGCTTATAATTACGGTATATAACGGCAGCCCCACGATACAATATTGAGAACAACATTATTTTTCATACGCTTGACTGTAGTAAAATTGTATTTATTTTAAATAAATAAATACCTTTCCCATTACATCAACATCTGCATACTTTTTAAGAAGTGCTTCTACAATATTTCGATGACCACCTTTAACAGCATGAATAAGATTAGTATCTGAACTTCGATCCTAGAAAAAATAAATAAAACATAGTATATAGTGTATAGTGTATATATTACACTTATTCTTACAAAAAGTATTTTAAATAATTTTATTTATATTTTGTATATAATTAATAAATATTTTAAATTACTTAGTCTGTAAATGCTATAAAATTTAAATTTTTTGTACGACTAATATATTTTTACTTGAATATTAATGTAAGCTCCAGCATTTAAAAGAGAATTTGCAATATCGTAATATCCTTCTTTACATGCAATTGTTAAAGCTGTACATCCATCCTGATCCAAAGCATTAACATTTGGCTTACGTTCAAGGAGAAGATTAACTACTTCAGTGTGATTTCCCATTGATGATACTAATAATGGTGTCCATGAATACTAAAAGTTCAATTAAATTAATAAATTATTCTTTATTTATTATTGATATTAAATGAGAATTACCATTCCAGCAGTATCGACATTAGCACCAGCTCTTAATAATGTATCAACAAGTTCTACATCACCTTTTCTGCATGCCCATACCAATGCAGACGTCCCATACTATAATATTAATAAGAATAAAATATATATTTCTAAAATAATACTTTACATAATTGTTTATACATACCTTATCACCAACATTAACTTTTGCACCACGTGCTATTAAATTACAAGCAAGCTTTGTATGTCCTCGACCTGCACCCCAAACTAATGCAGTAATATGAAAATTTCCATGAGCATTTATGTCAGCCCCTCGGTCCAATAAAAAATTGGCCAAATTGGTATACCCACAATAACTAGCCCAAATAAGTGCAGTCCATCCACCCTTAAAGAAAAAAAATTGATAAGACACATTTTTATAAAAAAAAAAAATACTTACCATATCTCTGTGTTCAATATCAGCTCCATGATCTAATAATTCAGCACATATATCGGAATGTCCTTCCTTGGCAGCACAAATTAAAGCTGTCCAATTATCCTTAGAAAAAAAAAATACATATAATATTTATTTTTTATTAAAAATATTTTTAGATAGTAAAAATGTATAAGATATAGAAATAAATACAATTTATATAATTATTATTATTATTTATTTTATATAATTATGATTTTAAAAAGAAAATCTGATAATCCTGCCACAAGGATACAGGTGTGCAAATCTTAGTGTTTAATTTTAATTAGAATTGAATGCACTGATAAACCACTGCATTTGAAAAAACGCTTCTGAGCGAAGTTCAGTCTGATAATATAGGTATTGATTAAAATTTTGACCTTTTTTATTAAATATTTAAAACACAAAGTTTTATCATACACATAGTACATAAATGAACATGAAACACCCTATAGCCTATACAATTTTCAAGTCTCTAAGTTCAATATAAATGCTCATAATGTCCCTTGTCACCTAAATGCCCATGTCTGACAGAACTTCGCTCAAAATACTTTTTTCGAATGCAATGGTTTATCATTGTATTCAAATTCTAATTAAAATTAAACATTATGATTTGCACACCTGTATCCCTGCGGCAGGATTATAAGTTCTTCTTTTTTATACTTTAAACAGCTATAAAAAAAAAAAAAAATAGTAAATTTACAATTAATTGGAACTGAATTAAGTAGAATGTATTTAAGCTTCAATTAAATTTCCAAAATTTTTAAAGAAATTTTGTCAATTTTATTTAACATTAAATATTGTAATATAATAAGAAAAATCTATATGAATACTTTAAATACCAATTTGACTGAAATTTAACTTTTAAAACCTATAAAAAAAATTGATTCTTGAAATTTTTCTAATATTTTGGAAAGCCGTTAAAAATATGCTAGTATGCTTCAATAAAATTTTCAAAAATATTCCAAATTTTTTGGATTTTCTATTATTTTTTATTGTAAAAATATTGAGAAATAATAAGAATATTCGTATGGATTTAAAGATTTTCGTTTAAACTAAAAATATTAACTTTAATCAGCTATAAAAAAAAATGTTGACTTGAGATTTTTCTAATATTTTTATATGATATTAAGTAATATGTAAATATACTTCGATACAATTTTCACACCTTAATGCCAAAAATTGCCAATTTTATCAACCATTATATACATATAAACATATAAACAAGAATTGTACGAAATATTCAACGTCCTATATATATTTTGTAGAAAAATTAACGTAACGTTCCCAAATTTTATCTCATATATATAGTATTTATGTGAATACCCATTAAAATTTTCACGTTTCTAAGTTCAAAATTTCCCGAGTTATTGTGGAATATTGAAATCGAATTTGTCGAAATTTCAGTTTATGTGAAAAATGCCGTTTTTTTGCAATCCACTTTTCAACTGGAAACATATTTAATTCATAAAAATTGGAGCATTATTTCGGGTAGTTAATATGTCTTCAGACATAAAAATAAGAAAAACAAAAAAAAGACACACATTATTGTAAAACGAATACATTCTTCGCTTTGTTCAGAATCTAAAAAAGAAAATAAATAATCTATATAATCTAAAATAGTTACATTATCTTCAATATTAACATCTGATCCATGATTAATAAGTTCTCTTAGAAATTGTAACTTCCCTTTAGTAGCTGCATAATGTAAAGCAGTAGCTCCATTCTAAAAAATAAACATCAATTTTAAATAAATATATATTGAATATAAAATTAATTAATCAATAAATATATATTGTAAAAAATATACAATGTCACATTATATCTTACATCATCACGATCATCAACAAGTACTCTGCGGTTTTCGAGAAATCCTTGAAGACCTTCTAAATTATTTTCTGAGATGTAATTATGTAAAGCTCTATAGCACAACGACACCATTGAATCACTAGTATGTAAATTCTATGAAATGTAAACAAATTAATTTATTTTTAGTCAGTATTATAGATACTATGTATATTATTATTATTATAAGTATGTAATAAAAATTAATTTTTAAACATGATTAACCTATTTATAACACAAAAAGCAAACAAACTTAAATATATGCAGTAATATAAATATATATATTCATTGTTAATAAATACATTAAAAAAATAATACTTGGACTTATAAAAATAAAAACTTTTAAGTTACATGCATGGATATATTATATTATATTCAATTAAATGTTATTGATTACCTTTCTTTATTTATTAATTGTCAAAATATATTCTATTGGCATTTTTAATATTTTAATTAAAAAATATATATATTTCATACAGTATTATATGTATTATTAAGGTCAGTCACAAGCTGTAATACTGTAAAATAAAATTTTCCCTGGAATAGAGTGCATAAATCTTAATATTTTTATTAAAAAAAAAACTTTAATTTTAGTACCTAGTTATAAATAAATTGTAATACAGTTTTAAAGATTGTCATCTTATTAACTATACCTAGATTTAAAAAGGAAATTTATACCAATATTTTATATAAATTAAGAATATACCTATATTAAACAAAATTATGTATATTCACTTAATTTAATTTTTTTTAATTTATCTAAGATATACAACATTACATAACTACTATTAAATGTAATATTGATACATTAAAAACATATTTTCTTAATATACATAAGAATGTCTACTTTAAATAGTTAATTTAAAAATCCATGACAAATAATAAATAAATTATATTATAATCTTGATAATATAATTTGTATTAACAACTGTTTCAACTGTAATAATATAATCAGATTATTTTTGTATTACATTAAAAATAAAAAATAAAAAATCTATAATTTTATATTTAACTTAAAAACAAAGCTAATCAAATAGGGATTAATTATTTAACAGAAATATTTTTATTAAAGGATTTTGCATTGAAGTTTAAATATTATAAATGTGTAACACACATCACACATACAAATGTATATATAAAATTAATTACAGCTGATTAATTCACTCATTAGATGTTAAACAGCAGAACAATAATGTTTTAGTGAGTTTGGTGTTAGAACAGTATTGAAATTCTACTGACCACCGATGAAAATTTTCTAAAATTTGCAAAGCTGAATCTTTTGTTTGTATTATCATTAGGTGGTAATGAACTATCATCATATAATGGACCAGTGATAGAAAATGATGGTAAACGATTTGACAACCCAGTAAGAAAACCTTGACTACGTGATCTTTGTGGACGTCTCAAATCACTAAACTCATTGGATGTTGGAAGTTGTAAACGTAAAAATGAAAAGCCTCTAGTGTAACGAATATTGACTGGTACATTTTGATGATCATCGTTGTCTGACATAGTTATAGAATTTAATCTGTATGAAAATTTTGGTACTTAATGTATAATAAATAATAGGAATATGTATTTAACATTGTTATTACTATTTTAATACTAATTAATAATATTAAGGTACAAACAAATGTAAATAATTTATTATTAAAAATAGTTTGTACTAAATTAAATCTTTAAAAGTTAATTAAATAAAATATTCAATAATAAAAATTTAAAACGAATTAAATATTATTTTCTATTACATTTAAAACTAAATAATTTATTTTAAATAAGTTCCATTAAGTGTATGGAGCAATTTTAATTTAATGTCTGTAGAACAAATTAAAACTATCTAATATTTCATGTTAATAATATAATATATATATATATAGTATGTTTTTATTTTTCTCTTTCGAATATATTATAATGATGAACATCCCAGAGTTTCACTCAATTTCATTTTCTCATATTCTTCATTCATACCTACCAACTAAATATTATATAATTACATTTTTATGGTTTCCACTTATGTTCATTTACATTCATTTCCTACACCAATTTTACTACAATTTAATAGTATTTATTTATAAAAGTTTTATACAAAAAAAAAAATTTAATAATTTAACTTTAAAATTTAAAAATAATAATTATTTTGAAAATTGGATACTTACTAATTATAAAATTTTTGTAAATAACAATATTTACTGTAACTACAGAGTCTATTCTATTTTATAAAAATATATGTTTAATATAATATTTAAGATACATTTATATATATATATATATGTATAATTATTCTATATTGTTTAAATTGCAATATTACGAGTATATACCTAATCTCGAAGCCAATTTACATTCTTTATCGAATTAAGTTATTTTATCAGTTTACCACTTAACAGTATCATTTGTAATAAGTGTCAACAAAATTAAGTTTTAATGTGTATTGTATAAAATTTATGAATTCATGTAGGTCTTATATATGTTAGATATTACATGTCATTAATTGCTTGATTTTATTATTAAGTTAATAATAATTATTATAGCTAATAATTTTTAATAATAATACATTATGACTATTATGAGGTGCCTTGTTTACCTGAGTATCGCCATGGAGTCTTTTCAAAAAATGAAAATAATTTAAAATACTTCCATAACTTCTGTTCACATTATAGCTTAATGATAATGGTGTCAGTTCTACAGAACTATGGTTTGATTTAAATGTCCATTGAAGTCTAGGCATTATCAACTAATATAGGTACATGACAAAAAACTACTTTTATATGTTGAAATTAATTTAATTTGATTTGTTTAACATAAAAGTTGGGATTTAAAATTTTGTCCTTTGATTAGATAATCAGAATACAGGCTCTTAACTAAAAAATCATATTATGAAATTCTATTGTATATTTATTAATTATTAATAACAGGTGTATGAAACACTTATATATTAAAACTAATAAATTGATCGTTGGAATATCCCCACTGAATAATTTTTTATAGTATATTCTAATAATATTACTTTATCATATTACTCAAGAGGTGCGCATCATATTTATCAGAGTATATATAGAGTATATAATGTATATAATATAACATATACATTTATGTTTGACTATTTAATCTAGTTAACAATTGAAATAATGTAAACGAGAAATTATGACATCATTATGAAGATTAAAAAGATACTAATTGTATAGCATATAGTTAAAAAATAGTACTCAATGAATATATTAACCTAATGATTAGTATAGTTTTTTAATTATACAAATTAGAATTATATATATGTATAATATACACATTACACTAAATTTTACAATTAAATAATCAGTATATTTTACACAAATATAATCAGACTAACTTTCAAAATTTTAGCATTTTAAACACAATATCATTTTTTTATATTTTATTAATAATATCATATTGATATATATCCAGAGAGTATTTAAATTAATTATTATAATTAGAATAAAATTAGATAAGTCGATTTATTGATTCAATATATTGTAATTAAGATTATCAATTTAAATGGCCAATCAATACATATATAGAATATAATTTATGATTAAAACAATTTAGACAACAAAACTAAAAATAGTAAGTTGTTATTGAGAAATGAGCATACAAGTTAATTAAAGTATTATTTTCATAATATGCTATATTAAGTGCTAATTATAAGTTAAGCATATCTGAACTGCAAATTTCAATTGATATACATACTTTATAAAGTACAAATTGAAATATCAAATGAGTATATTGTGCAAATCATACAAATATTTTAAATTTATTAAAAACATTAATATAAAATATATGTATAATTAGCCAATATAATAATAAACTATAAAATATTCATTATTTATATTAATATAAATAGATATATTTTGAGATATTATATTTTCTCTCTCAATTATTTAAAATTATCATAATTTTTATTTCCATTATTATTCACTATAATATTTATAATAATTAAAACATTATCTAATTTAATAACAATCCAAATTTAAAATAAGATCAAAGTAAATTTATAATTATAAAATGGGTTACATTAATTTATAAATTCAGAGGTAAAATTCAACAAAAAAAAAAAAAAGGCAAGGGAAGGGAAGGGATACAGGTGTAGAGGATACTGTTGAATTTTGATTAAAATTTGAATGTAATTATAAACCATTGCATTCGAAAAAAACGATTCTGAGCGAAGTTATGTCAAATAATGTAGGTAATGATTAATATTTTGATATTTTTTATTAAATATTTTAAACGCAAAATTTTATCACACATATAGAGACCATATAGGTATACATATGGTAAATAAATGAACAGTGAACACCATATAAAATTTTCAAGTCTCTCAGTTCAATAAAAATGCTCATAAAATTCTTTGTCACCTAAATACTTATATCTGACAGAACTTCGCTCAAAATACTTATTTCGAATGCGATGATTTATCATTGCATTCAAATTCTAATTAAAATTAAACACTATGATATGCATACCTGTATTACTGCGGCAGGAATTGATATTCCTCTTCTTTTTTATACATTAAACAGATATATAAAAAAAAAATCGTAAATGTAATAACTCACAATTAATTGAAATTGAGTTAAGTAAAATGTATATAAGCTTTAATAAAATTTACAAAATTTTTATTAATTTTATTTAACATTATTGTAAAATAATGTAATATAACAACAAAAATCCATATAAATTCTTTAAATATTGATTTTATTGTAATTTCAACTTTAAACTTTTTCCTAAAATTTTAGATGTTCGTTAAGGTATATGTCACTATGCCTCAATAAAATTTTCCATATTTTAAGGCTTTTCTATTAATTTTTATTATAAAAGTATTGAAAAATAATAAGAATATTCGTATGGATTCTAAGATTTTCGTTTAAACTAAAAATATCAACTTTAAACAGCTATAAAAAAAAATTGAGACTAGGGATTTTTTTAATATTTTGATATGATGTTAAAATATATTTATATATACTTATGCGGGACTGTACTACACACACACTAATATTCATTTACGACTACCACAATGACAACACTAATGTGGGAATTTTATGAAAATTGCCTATATTGAACTCCTTAATAAATGGCAGTAGAGAGGATAGGTAAGATGTAATTGAACTTTAGTAAAATTTTCAACATTTTTTGGCAATTTTATTTAACATTATTGTAAAACATAGAGAAATAATAAGAAGAAACCATATAATTACTATAAATATCGATTTTAATAAAATTTCATCTTTAAACAGCTCTAAAATGAAATTGATATTTGTGTTTTTTCTAACATTTTGGTAATACATTAAGCAATATGTAAGTATACTTCAGTAAAGTCTTCTTTATTTGACCGTCGTCAGTCTCATATTTCTTTCCTGCATAAGATTCTCTCTGGTTCTGTCGATTCTCCTTCTCTTCTTGTACAACAAACTTTATGGTACCTATCCGAAATACCCATAATAACTATAGTTTTGTTACACCTAACTGTTCCACCAATTATTTATTATATGAACCTGTCACACGATTAATGAGGCATGTTAATGAGACTACATCATTCATCCCTTAGCTTTTCGTTATTAACTGTAATTTATTGTAATTTTATGTAGTCATATATACTTATGTCTTTGTATAAATTGAGCTTAGGGCCGTTTTTTTATTAATTAAATAAATACACTATGAAATATTTAGTATTTTCATCATTAGAATACAACTAAAAATTTTGTTGTATATACACACTAATATTGTAAATATTAAGCAATACATTTGTAAAAATAGAAATGATAAATGAGTTTCTTTTAGGAAGAATACCATTTTTGTATTTTATTATTATTTTAGGTACCTATATTTAATTTTATGTTAATAAAATTATATTAATGACTTGTTCGATATTCCTTTATGTATTTTTTTTTTTTTTTTTTAGCAAATACTCAAGTTTAATAACCACAACTGATTTAAATATGTTATTTACCATTTACCAGCACCAAATGTAATACAAAACGTTACTGTTGTTTAATTAATCTAAATAGTTGCTATATTTGAAGGCAAAGGTATAATCTTTATTAGTGTATGTGATAATTAAGTATTGAAATATACATGTATAAAAGAAAACGTACAATAAAATATTTTAAGTTTAAAAGAATTAAAAATATTTTTTTAGAAGCTAATAAATACTTACTTTATTTGTTTATTTCAACAAGTGTAATCCATTACAACGAAGAGTTTGGAATATTAAAAAATCCCAAATAAACCGAATTATCGATAAAGAATATTGCAATATGTACCTATATAAAATGAAGATTTTACTATTTTATAATAATTGTTACTTAGATTTAGTTACTATAATGAAAAACAATGTATATTGATATTGTATGACTAATGACTACATAATAAGTATTATGTATGAAATATATATTGTATATTATATTACATATCCATTATTTATTAAACAGTGAAATGTATTATTGAATAAATGAATTATGTTGCGAGTTTGTGACATATATGAGGATAACATAAAGTAATGTAGTATGTCCAATGTGGTAAAAAAATTAATACATAATCATTTTCTGTATTTTCTATATTGTTCTGTAGAAAACAGCTGGTTTATTATCATAATATTACAAAATAGTTATGATAAAGGTATAACCTTTGTAAAATGTAAACATAAACATAAAGTATTAAGTAATCAGAGGTGATTAAAATTTAAAAGTAAAATATAAATACTAAATTCTAAGTACTAAATAGTAAAATGTAAAAGTTATTTTATAAATAATGATATAAATATTAATTAATGATGTTATGAATTCATTTCCTTAAGGTAATGTCAAATTGTTTACAATGTCGTAAATACTGAATAATAGATAGTAGACTTTAGAGATTCTTGATCTTGAGTAAGTACAAATATTATGAAATATAAATATTAAATATTGAAAAAAATTAATGTATATTTAGTTTAATCAATTGCATTTGGTATAGGCTTTGGTATAGGTAGAATAAAAAGAAAACTTGAAAATGGATCAATGTCAAGTTGAGAGTATAGATGAACTTAAGATACCTAACGACATTCATCATGAGACTAATATAAAGTAAAAATATTATCATCAAATTATATTTATTTGTATTACATTTAGATACTATTCAATTTGTTTTTTAGATCAATCAAACATATAAATATCAAAAAGGTATGGTATATTAAAAAAAAACACTATAATATGTGTATTATTAATTACTAAATTTTATAAAATTTTGTTTATTTTATAGAGTACAATAGAATCAGATCATCGAACTCCTAAGCGTAAGAGTGATATTTCTAATTCAAATTTTTTAAAGAAAAAAAAGAAATATGAAACTGCTTTAGCTGCAATTTTTCCTGAAAATGATCAGTCTTACTTACAATATGCTCAAGGTATTAATTTACTCTTATACAAAAAGCTTCTTTTACTGAATAAAATACAAGTCAACAATGAAGTATAAATTAATAAAAAAATATATTATATAAATTTTAATAACCTAACCTATGCAAGGTTGTCCGAGGTAGCCCATTCATTATATAATAACTAGAATGCTTATTGCCCATAAGACTAATGTTAACTAACTCAAGCAAGCCTGTTAGACTGTAGATAGTGAATAGTTTGGGTGTTGCTATGGCTTTCTCTGTTTTTATTGACTGTTTATATAAATTAAACAGGATTTTTATGATTTTGTTAGTTTTTTACTCTCTTGTTTATTAATTAATTAATTAATTATTAATTTATACTATTCTACTGTATCTGTTTAAATAAATGGCATATCTATAAGGGTGATTTTGGGGGTTCTAACCACTCCCTTGGGCATTATTTTAATGTTATTTTTAATATTTTCTTGATAAAGAGCAATAAGTCAGTTGCGTTTATTAATATTGAAAAAAATATTAACCAAATATGAAATGTACCAAGTAATGGATATATACAGGTAATTATGGTCTCTATAATACAGGTGATCATAAATAATGGCATTGGTCTAGTTTACACCATGATACCTATAATAAGATAATTACATATATAATGCATTTTACCTATAGAATTTCAGTGTTTAAACCTTTAAACCATTAATCCTAAATTTGTTTTATTTTCTAAAATAGTGTAGACTTATTATTTCATTATGTATCATATAAATGGTATGTTACAATTTTACACAAATATCTATATTATACAGTGCAATTTGAACCACGGATTAAGATATCTTACTATCTTAGTTTGTGATTTGAACACTTATCATTATTAAATTTTAATTGTTATCAAATTTCAAAAATAGTCCACTAGGTGGAAAATTCACGACTGTATAGTGTATACTGTATACATCCACTGTTATAATTTAGTCACTAGCCAATAGTTGGTGAAGGAATGAAAAATTATGACCTTACCTGACCTAAAATTCAACCTCATATACGGTAACGTGGTTCTATTTATACAGTGTAATTTAGAGATTTAGACCATTGTAAATTAAAAATTAGAGTTGCAAATGTATATGATACGTTATGTATCTAGATTTATTTTTTGTAGAACATTAATCACAATCAATAAGTAGTACTATTATTTAGATTATGGAAATATATATATATATTATTTTAATGACTTTAATACATATATTGTAAAAATACAAGTACTTACATATATATAGTACCTATATATTATTTTTTATATCAATGACAATATAATATTTAATAAATAAATTCTGTTGCTGATTATGCTGATGATAAAGTCATATTGTCAGTACATAATGATCCAATAATTGCTTCAAGAAATTTACAGTCCCATCAAAATTTACTCTGAATGGTACTCAAAATGCCGAATTAAATTAAACAACAAATTCACCCTAAGACACGGTCTTTGCCCTAACGTAACTGTAAATAATCTACCTATCCCTTCTCTTAACACAGTTAAATATTTAGGACTTAATCTCGATAAAAGACTAACATGGCAATATCATATTAGAAAAAAAAAGATTAATACTTAATGCCCGTTGCCGTTCTCTAAAAGTATTACTTTCAAAAAATAAATTCTTATCTTTAAAAACAAAACTACAAATATACAAATCTCACCTGAAACCCATATGGACATATGGTATCCAACTATGGGGATCGGCAAAAAAAAAATCAAATATCAATAAAATTCAGGCTTTTCAATATATTACTATTCGTAAAATCACTAATCCATCCTTTGTCTAACTTGACTCTTCACAAAGATCTTGGTATTAAAACAGTAAAAGAAAAAGCTGTGTTTTTCTATAAACGGTTTTATAATAGATTAGAAAACCATGATAATCCTCTAATAAAAGGCTTACATATCCCGTCACTTCCTGGAAATCCCTGTCACTTGTTGAAAGGGAAATGGTGTAGGGATCATCTAACTTAATCCAAATAAGTTTAAGTAGTCACAAGAAACAAACTAAGTGCTACTAATGGATGGCTTCTTACTCACGTAACCTCTTAATGTTTGTTACCCTAATCTCATATATACTTATTGTGCTTAATTGTATAGATTGTATATTTCTTTTAAAAATAAAATAAAAAATAAATAAATTTAAAAATGTACATATATATAATATTATGTTGTAGATATATTTTAAATTTTGAGCGAAGCAAAATAATACTATTGGTTTTACAATGATGTATCTTTTTTTTTTTGGTTTTATATATGAAAACAGTTTTTCTCCCCGAAATAATGCTGTGATTTTCACGAATAACATGTTTCCAATTTGAAAATGGATGTAGTTGGTACTTTATTTAGGTCATTTTTTGAATTTCTCAAAATTGACCTTATGCATTTTAATAATAAAATTATTGAAATATTATTATTTAATATTTTATATATCTTTAAAAGAAAAATATGTGTTCCCATAATTTTTCCTATTGTCATCAATAAAGAGAGATTGACATTAGACACACTTAAAATATATGTCATCTCTTTCTAACATGCTCTCTGAGCAACACTGCTTAGTGAACATTCCAGTTATCTTATAATTCAATAGCCCACCCTAATTTTACACCCTTAATTCCCATAGATCTCAATCACCGACATCTTGAATATTTATATCAGCTATATTCATACCCATAGACCTTATAAGGTCTATTGTTCATACCACTCTAATCTACTTATTCACCTCTTTATTGATCCTTCTCTTACCATTTACATTCATTTTCTTAACAACTTTAACTCTAATATAAATTTCTTATTATATAAATGTATATATTTATTAGTATATAAAATATCCACAAGAACTCTTCTTATAAAATTATACATTTATAATATATTAGGTATCTTTTTATTAACAAATGTATTATACACCTTGATTATGTAATCATTATATATTTATATAGTGAATATCTATATAATTATTACGATATTACAATGGATAAAAATGATATGTAATGTATTACATTTATAAGGTAGTCATTTAGTGTTATATGTCTATGGTCCACTTACAAATTTTTTTATAAATATCATAGATGCAAAGAACGGATAGGATATATTTACACTTCTAATATTAGGTATTGCACTACAAAAGAATAGATATATTCTGTTCTCACAAAGGTATCTGTTATTAATTTGTTTAATAAAAGTGCATCTTAAAAATAATGGGAAAGCTTAGTTAGGAAAATTCCTAACTTCTTCAGGAATGTACAATAAGAAGATCCATTCTTTACTACCGATGAGAAATATACTTATAAAATTTAATTTACTATCAATTAAAAAAAATAGTATACACCAAATATGTTAATCTTTTAAGTAGTTGTTTAGTAATATGAATTTATTTTTATAGATTATGCTGAAGGATATATGAAAAAAATGCGAGAAAGATTAGATGCAGAATCATTTGATTTGGCTATTAAACTGATAGTATCTTTTGGTATTGCTGATGATAGCAATATTAATCTATTTTATCAACAAATAACAGAAATATTTACAGATAAAAATGAAGATTTAATCTATGAATTTTTAGGGTTTTTACTTCCGGGACAAGCTTTATTAATTGGGAAACTTACTGATTTTTTAGAATTAAATAGAATAAAAGAGTTTATTAGAAAATTACAAGTAATATAATTTTAAATTAAATCTTTTGTATAATCCATATTATAATTTATTGTTAATCATAATTAGGTTTGTATGAAAAAGCAGCCTACTCAAGTTCGTAAAATATTAGATAATTTGTTGAATTTATCAAAAATTGAAAATATTACTCCATTAGAAGTACATTCATCTATGCTTTCTTTACTGAAAAGTAATCCAGTTTTGGTTGATTGTTTCTTTCAGTTAATTCCTACAGAACATCCCCCTGAAAGGTATTTTAGTGCATTATTATTTATTTTAATTAATAATTATTTTAATAAAAACCCAAATCAAAAAAATTGTTAATATATTAAAGTATACGTATTTCTACAACTACATTGTCATCTTCTCCACTCACCTAGCACTAATTAATTTAATTATTATAATATGTTATTTTAGTTTTTTTTCCGATGATAATTGGGAAGATTTGGATATTGATCAAAGTATTAACTGCGGAATAGATTATGAAGAAATAATTCTATCCGATTCAGAAGACCATTTACTATTAAACATATGTCAGTGTAAATGTCACAAACTTGGAGATAATAGACATTGTAGATCATGTGGCTTAAAGGTAATAAAAACATTTTAGTACTTAATTTAGAAATATTAAAATAGTACACTTATGTGGTATCATATAAAAGTTGGAAATCTGTTCTAATATTTTATATAAATAAAAATGTGGAATTACTAAATGTTAATACATATAAAAAAAAAATAAATTTAATAAAATAATTATTTTAATATCGTAAATTATAAAATTTTACTATACAAATATAAAGAAGCAAGAGAAGGGAGGTGTAAAGAGGATAGTATTTAATTTTGATTAACATTTGAATGCAATGATAAATCATTACATTCGGAAATATTGTCAGATTTGGGTATTTACTATTTAGAATTAGATGACTAATTTAAGGGTCTTATAGGTATACAATTATATATTGAACGTAGAGACTGATAAATGTAAAAATTTTAATCAATATATATATATTATCTGATGAACTTTGCTCAAAATCGTATTTCCGATTAAAATTTTAATCAAAATTCAACATTATCCATTTTATACCTGTATCTCTTTAATTTATTTTAGATTCTGAGCGAAGAGAAGAATGTATTGGTTTTACAATGATGTGTGATTTTTTTTTTTTTTATGTTTGAAAACACTTACTACCCAAAATAATGCTCCGATTTTCACACATAACATATATACAATATTCAAATTTCTCAAAATTGACCCTATGCGATAGTAAAACAACCAAAAAATGATGAAGAAACGGCATTTATCAAAAAAACTGAAATTTCGATGATTATTTTGACACTCCAGAAAAAGGATTACAATGTTCAATAAAATTGACAAAAATTTCTATGATATAGACATTTAGGTGACAAGGGATTTTATGAGTATTTATATTGAACTTCAAGACTTGAAAATTTTATAGAGTTTTCATTTATGTACTATATGTGTATCTATATGGTCTCTAGATGGGTGATAAAATTTTGTGTTTTAAATATTTAATAAAAAATGTTAACATTTGTGGTTCTCAATCTTTTTAGGACTGTGACCCAAATTTTCTTCCAAAAATCGATCACGACCCCCATAGTTTTGCATTTACAGAATCAAAAAAGTAATTTCAAAAAACAAATACCCATCGTAATAATTCTTATATTACTTTATACTTCTATTATAGTTCTATAGTCAATACTTCTATAGTCCATACAATTTTAAAAAAACATAAATTTCTTACAATCTGTATAATTAAAGAAACTTCTCCAAAAAGGACGGTCGCGACCCACAGTTTAAGAAACAGTGACCTACATTATCTGACTGAACTTCGCTTAAAATTGTTTTTTGTAATGCAATGGTTAATCTTTGCATTCAAATTTTAATTAAAATTAAACGTTATGATTTACACACCTATATCCTTGCGGCAAGAGTATCAGCTCATTTTTTTATACTTTAAACAACTACAAAAAAAAAAAAAAAAGATTTATCATTGCTTTCAAATTTTATTCAAAATTCAACTATATCCCCTTTAAACCTGTATCCCTTCCATAGCAGTAACAGTTCATTTTGTATACTCAAAACTCAAATAATAATAAAACATTTAAAATGTATAATAATTACAAAAATTGATGACAAATGTTATAAGTAACACACTATCACATTAAAATTCAATGAAAACTGCTAAATGTGTTAAAATCAATTTTTCAATTTGAAAATTGACAATTTTTTCAAATTTATTATTATTTATTGCTTTTAATAATTCAATATTATATTAAAATTTTCAATATGGTTCCTAAAAAATTCATCAAAGTGTACTTGACATATTTGTTTTCTTAACGATTGATATATAATGATTAACAAAAACATTATATTGAATATAAATAAACAGATATTATAATTAAAATATCTAATTGATTTTTAGTTTTTTAAAGGTCGTATATATTTTGACACTCCAGAAGGATTAAAATTGGCAAAAATTAATTTTGAAGGAGCTGATTCGTCTATAGTTTATTCTAAAATTGATAAAACCGAAGAAAATGTTACAGTTAAACGTAAAAATAGAAAAAATTTAACTAAAAATAATTCACCTGGTTCAGCTGAAGATATAAAAGGTAGCACAGGAACAGGTTAGTACAGTTTTAGTATTAAACATGGTAAATACTAATATAATACTATTTTTATATATTTTTAGAGTCTGAAGAAGATCTAATTGATATAAAACCAAAAAAACGACAAAAATCTAAAGTAGTACAGTCTTTAAAGTTAAAATTTAAAAAAGATGAAAGTCCTAAATTTAAAGATGACCAAGAAATATGTTATAATGAAGTTGGAAAGTCTATAGTTCATATTACTAATGAAGAATTAGACAGTAGTGAAATGGTATTTTTTTGTATTCCTAAAGCAGAACCTACAATTAAAATTCTTCCTACAAAAAAATTAAAAGATGACATTAAAGAATGTTTACTAAAAAAAGAACATGAAGTTATTAATCAAAATAACCAAGAGTCACATAAAATAAATAATTTAAATACAATTGTGCATAAAAAGAGTAATGTAATTATTGACCAAATTAAATTGAATACTATTGAATTTGATGATAATTTAAATTCAGTCAAAATTGAAAGAGATAATGAAGTTAATACTGATTATTTAGAAAAAAATACTATTAATAAAGAAGTTAAAACTGAATATACTCATATACCTCTAAATATTACTGTTAATAGTATACCAAATATAGATAATAAATGTAGTCAATATCAACAGGAATCAACAGAAAGTGTAATAAGACTCTTTGATCCAACATCAATAATAAATAGTGAATTTTCTGATAATTGTAACCAATTTTATAAGAATCACCAGGAAAACTCGAATAAAATAAGTAAACAACTCATAAAAAAAGAGTTAAATAATGACTTGGATTGTTGTAATAGCATCAATAAGAAACAATGTGATAATCAAGATACTTCATTCAAATCAACAACAGTTGATTGTATTTCTACATATAAAAGTACTCCATCTTATGACAATGAAAGTAAAATAATTGAAAATAAATCTGAAAAACAATCAATCAATAAATGGACTATAGACGAAGACAAAATTATATTACAAACTTGCAAGAGAGTAGAAGATATTGAAGTTCTGTTAGAGACTATTAATAGAAGAATACCTCGTAGATCAGTATCAGAAGTAAGTTAGTTCTATATTTATTTAATAGAAAATTAATTAATCTTATTTTATTTGTAGATACAAGAAAGATTTACAACTCTAATGACTTTACTTGAACAGATGATTGATGTGAAACAAGTTTAAAAAAATTGTAAATATGTTAATTTTATTTGTTAAAATATCAACATAATTAAACTACATTTAGAAATATACTATTGAATTTCAGTCTTCGTATCCTGGTGGTCTAGGAATTCTTTTATTTTCATAATCTTCTAGATTTACTTGATCTATGAGCTTTTGATACTCAGATTCTATTGTAATGCTACCACGAGGCTTCATTTCGATACCTTGTCTTTTCAGTTCTTCTGGACTAATAAACTTTACTTTCCGATAATCATATCGAATTTGTGAAAATTCTCTCAGACCAAATGATCCTCCAACAACCAAACAAATAAACGGTGCACCAAAGCGAAAAAAATTATTTTTAAAGAAGTTAATCATTGCTTCACATTAATTATTGTATATTATTCAACTTAATAATTATTTATTACATTATTATAATATTTTTCTTTATTTTCATTAGAAAAATAAATACTAGAGATGGATCGTTCATGAACGAACTAGTTCACTGAACGACTG